>JBAJNP010008325.1:0-20487 GCA_036877545.1 Yasuhikotakia modesta | reverse complement strand
ATATACTGTATACTGTAATGTTTAATGTTACTGTAAGAGTTACTGTAATCCAGCTCTTATATTGCAGTATACAGATATTTAAAACATTACAGTTGCAGAGAATTTGTGTTACATTATTTTCTGTTTGCTGTGGAGTTTCTAACTGGTTCGCACTAACTAAACTGCAGGCAAAAAACTTTAAAGGGACGAGTCCATATCATGCTGCATGTAAAGAAATGGAGTTTCTCAAGCGTGTGTTCCCAGTTTCCCTGATGTGTCTGTCTCTCTCTGCTCTTCTGACAGTACTGCTGCCTGCTAACACTCTCCCTATAGACCAGCCAAGTGTGTGTGTGTGTGTGTGTGTGTGTGTGTGTGTGTGTGTGTGTTTATAAAAGAAAAAGCCAAATAATCAGCAACACTCAAATCTCCACGCAGGGTTTACAATTGCAGGACATATCAACACAAACTGTGCTGCAATCATGCCTCACTTTGCCCATGGCAATCAATTTCACTTTATCTCTATAGAACCCGGGTTGTTGTTTACCTGTTCTATCTTTAGGTGCATAAGCACACTGTCTAAACAGCTAAATATTGCACAGGAGAGAGAGTGAAAAGAGAGAGAGAGAGAGAGAGAGAGAGCTGGGAGGGATGGCTAAGATACACTTCAGTAAAACTCTACTTCTCTCCTAATGGCAAAGTAACGCAAAAACCAGCAGCGTTTGATCTTAGACATTGATGACATAAAGATTAGAACCATGGTGCAGATGCCACAGTCCCTAACCAGGCTGCTGCCTCCCTAATGATCCTGAACCCTGTGAATGTTAAGTGGCATGTGTAAGGTCCCAAGGTACAGTTGTTTGCAGTCAAAGGAATAGAGCTGAACTCCCCAAACACCTGCTCCATGACAGATCAGCGCCTCCCATCCAACTGGAGGAAGCTGTCTTGTGTGTTGCCAGATCCACGATAAGCAGGTTGCGCTGCATCTTAAAATAAAGCAACAAACACGGAGCACCACAACAACATGGAAAATTAATCAGCCGCTACAAGGCTGTGAATTTAAATGAATAGGTGGTTAGAGCTTTCCTGTTGAGGATGAGGAAAGGCTTACTGTACGTTACTGTATTCTAATGTGGAAGCTGTAAAACTTTCATACAAAAGCTGCTGCATGAGACGGTCGTGAGGTGAAACTTTTGGAGAGTGAGTGTTAGTTTAATGCTGCAGTCTGTAATGTTTGCCTCTCTGGCGCCCTCTCTGGCTGATGTTAAAATTCCAGGGCAGCTACTGGCAGCTACTCTTTAAAATTTAAACAAGCGCTGTAAGAACAAGCGACCATCTGCAGTCCCTGGACATGTAATATAGTAGCCGGATCTTTTTCCTGTTTCAATAAATAATTTAAATTTAACGTTGTGAACAGGGAAAGATAAGAAGATTGTGTTAAACTGATCTGTCATGTGTTCACTAACTGATTTGTTGGTTGTTATTTATTTTTAATTAAATAAGTTACAGATTGCAGTTTTAAATGTAGGGATATAAACGGGGAAAGTCGTCACATGAGGAAGTTGCCACATTTTATTGCTCAGTATTTAAATGTGTGCTGAACAGCGTATAATGGGCTATTTAATGGCCGGCTGCTATTTCACAGCATACAGCGTGACAACAGACCCTTTACGTGGGGCATGTTGTCACAATACGTCAATGTATGTTAAATGAACCGCATCGTTTTACGGGCGCTAACAGAGAAAATGACCAGCTGCTTGTGTCTCCCAAGGGTTTAACGCAGAAGCCTGTTTGACTTTCAAAAATCACCTTCACCGGAAAAATTGTCACAGGAATAAAAATTGTGATGCATAGCCTCGGTCACACCTATAAGAAAACATCTCTTCATTTGTAACTTTATGTCGTGAAATACTCTTAACATCTTTTCTGTCATCCAGTGATTTTTATGGCTGGTTTTGTAGCATGATCAATAGTTTTCGACAGATCTGTCTGGCATTTGAGAGAAATGCATTTACTGCGACTCTCATGAGGGAAACCTCTGTCAGGAGATTTATCTTTGAATTTGTGCTTCACAGCTGTGACACATGCCAAAACAGTAACAGAAATGTGACTATGGTATGGAAGGGAGGTGTCAGTTATTGAATGACCTCTTATACATTGGTGGAAAGGAATGAGGTGTCACAGCAAGCAGTGGTAATAGACTGGAATACATTAAATAATGGGAAGGATCCATCGAGCTGGAACCAATCTGCGCCTTCTTGAAGGTTCAGGGACCACCAAAACCAGACTGCATGCTGGGTAATCATGATTGTGTGTTAGCGATTGTGAATGCATGAAGCAGACAGGCGCAATAGATGACATCAGCTGCATACCTGACATTCATTTCAGAACAATATTGAGAAACAATACAAGTGAATACAGAAAATTCAATCAACACACAATATTTTTCTCAGACTTTCCAAACTTTTTCCCAACACTCATTTGGTTCCGCACAGAATCTGACTGCATCTCATTAATTTATTCTCTTTGATTTCTAACAAATGTGGCAAAATGTGACACATTATTGTAACTTGTCATTTTTAAATTTCAATTTAATAAGCTGTTTTTTGTGACTGGGAAAATTCAGGGGTGAACAATATGTCCCTTAAACTAACACACTGGAGATTTTTTCTACACTTTAGTACTAATAACACTGGGTTATGTTAGGTAATTTATTAACTAATGTTAACCAATTGAACCTTATTGTAAAGTGGTACCACAACAAACAAAAACAACAACAATAGTAATCCAGAATATTTAAAATTATATAATTTTTACACTCATTATTGTTAAGATGTGTAGCCACTTTAAATCACATTTTCCATTAAAAATTCCATGTGTTTGGAATGCTACCATCATTTAACTTAAAACATAAAAAAGTAAAAAAAAAAGTAAACATCTAAAAAAAAGACTATCATCATCATCATCATTATCATCATCATCACATAAACTCTGTGTCTGTGTTGTTTTGACATTGTCCTCACAAATCAACCTAACAAATCCTAAAACTTAAGGACACATCAGGGCTGACAGATTCTGTTTCTCCATCTTGTTTTTGCTCCTTTTCCCTGCTGATCCCAACAATCAGCAATGGGAGACTCCGGCCCATGTGTTGCCAGGGAATGATAATATAAAAACTATATTCTAAGTTCAAAAGAGGACTACACTCCACTTGCAGATATTGTAACACATATTTCATAGAGTGACAGGATTGTGGCGAGTACCTAAAGCTCTCAGTGTGCTGACTTTATGCTCAACATTATTTGGGTGGGTGTCCAACACATGTCAACTACAGAAGTCACAGTTTGTAAAATAAAAGCATTTTTGCACCATAGTAACTGTTCAGAGTGGAAGACATGAGTCTTCAGTCATGAGTGTAAGAATTTGTTTGGCCAGGAGAAACATCAGTACAATAATCTGTATATTTTATATATCAGTGTGTTATATATTAACATGGCTGCGACACTGCAGGGTTTAATATTAACTGTATGAGTTTATTAGGTGCATAAAAATATTTTAACGTTACTTTAATATCTAATAACTTTCATGTCACACAAATATTGGCAAGTTATTTTACAAACAAACGTTGTTTCACAGGAAACCAAGACAAGCGCTCATGCTATCGCCCAGCAATGAACAGACTAACAGCCGGTCTGGATTATGTAACCTCTTAGTGGAGTGGAAGCAAATTTCCCCTCCCACTTAAAGTGCTCTGTAATCGGTCCACTCCGGCTCCACTCCAGGTTTTCCATTTCCCACTCCCCACTCACTCTACTGGTGAAAGAAATCCACTCAAAAGTGAGAGTAAATGTGCACACACTGGTTTTCAAAAACCCCAATATTGTAAAATGTTCCACAGGTGTAATACTGAACAACAGCACTCATGGAACACTGCTTGGCAAATTAAACAAGAAACAATAGCTAAAATTGTTGTACATCACAACACAGCCAAAGATTTAGACTAAAACTAAAACAACAAAAAGCTTGGAGAAAAAACTTGACATTAAATATTTCTCAAAAAAAAAAAAAAAAGCTGGTTGTGTTTAGCACAAAGATGTTCCATTTAAAAATACACTGAATCTCTTTTGTTTTCTTTTCACATTTTTTTGGATAGAGTACAGTAAGACTTAAGTTAACTTGTTTATGACACATGAGCATTAGACTGTCAATGCGCATTTCAAATTCCATCCCTGATTTTTTTTTCACAGCTGAGAAAGAAACTCTACCGGGTGAGAAAACTGTCTGTCTTCAATCTTCATTTACAGATTCCTGTCTAACTCCTATCTAGGCGATTTGACAGAAAAACTCGCTGTACGGTAACAGCTAACAAAACACTTTGCCAACAACACATTAGCACAATGGCAATATTTAGTATTGCTGTTGCTTGGAGTCAACGTGGATAAAGATTCCTATTGTATCGCAATTGAAAATGAGTTTTGCTGGTGACTCCCTTGTTGATTTTTCACTAGTGGAGATAGTTCTCACTCCATCTGGACCGGCTTTGAAGCCAACCAGATTTGAGGAACTTGGAGGCAGGAATCAACGTTCCAAAAAATTACTCCAAGCAAAGAGACTATTAGCCAAACGTGAATATTAAACAAAGCTCAGGGACAAGACTGATCTTTTTTATGACCCTCCCACGAGCAGTTGAGAACAATATTTGGCATGATGAATTTCACAGGTAATGAACTTTTCACACCTCTGAATTAGGTTCTATTGTGAATCAGATGACACAATTAATGCACATTTTAGTGGAACAATTTAAAACTAATTTTCCATTCATTATAATTAAGAGGCAGCACCGTCGCCGATGTGGCATTAATTTTATTGCCACCGGTCCCTCTGTTTATTACTTTTCTTCATGGTGATCTTAAATTGAAGAATTGTCTCTGCACTTACATCAGTGAAAGCAATTATCTCCCCTCTGATACCACCTTTTCATTCCCTCTGAGGTCTTTCTGCTTTTTTTAGTCTAAAGCGATAATTCAATTTGGATGCAAGAGCAAAATTTCACGTTTCAAGTTTGTGCACTTCAGCCGGCATCCGGCGCATACGTTCCAAAAAGCGTTTATTAAAAATTCTTTGTGAGCTGTTTTCTTAATTTGCCCACTCTTCAATATAAAAGCCCTTTCCTCAGCGAGGAGCATTTTGTTGTGTACTCTTCTCCATGCTTCCTGAAGATGAATCATTCTGGCTGATGCCATTTTCTCAGCAGCATGCGATGAGCCCTTCATTCACATGGAGCGTAGTCTACATAGCGCCATGGCAACAAGCCATGGGGCTGCATGGCAAGCAAGTTATACACTCCACAAAGGTTATACAACAGGGTCATCCTCCTTTAGGGCCATAGAGACAGAAGTGCAATATCACAGCTCTACCTTTTCTCCCCACTTATATATTTTTTTTCTCCTGCCACATAAATTATTCTCAGAGTAGCAAGAAAAAGTCTTGGAAATATTTGTGGAGGTCACGCAGAGCGTTGTGGCCGGGCGTTAGGATAACATAATAGGATTACGTTCTTAGAACGTTACATGCTGATTTACATGAAGATTAGGAGATTTTTTTACCTTTAGTTTCAGGCTACTGTATGTACAGTACAGCTGCGCTCATTATAACTTTCAGCATATAAAGTGTCTTTACATATATTATTCATCACTTGCTCATCAACATACTTTATGAAAAGATAAAATCTGCATGGTTGTTTATCGTCTCCAGATGGTTGGACATAAGCAGTCACATTTCTTAAAAATTCAATGCATATTTTTCTAGAGATGTAGTTTTATTATTCACAGTTATTTTAAACTATTTTAAATATTTACAATTATTCACAATTCCATTCAACCTACATCAGTATTTAATACTTTTGTTCATTCCCTTAAAGAAAGAATCAAAAACATTCATGTTAATATAATTTAGTGCATGCAACGATACATGCGCCCTGCAGCTGCGCTGCGACACGTTCCTGTTCAACAGCTCCAAAAAATCCACCTATCAGCAGCGGCGCATCGAGCGTCAGCGCCTCTAATTAAAGGAAACGTACGGATCATTATCCCGTTGGCCAATTAGCATTATTTAAATCAGCCGTCGCAATTGTCAGTCATTAATCAACGTGCACTAAGGACTCGAAATTTCGTCAGGCCCGTCAGCTCACATGGAGAGACTGATTTTCATAGTTCTTATCGTCTACATCACATAATCACCTGACCCAACCGCAGCTCAGTCCGTCTGATTGGAGAGGAGCAGCTAATTTCTCATTGTTCCATCCACTCGACTAACAGCAGAGTTTAAAAGGCTCGTTCAGCCAGGTCTTTGTTTGCACAGACCCAGATAAAACCAATGGATCTGGAACCTGTGAGTGGATTAAAGTTCCAAAGCCAAGTTTTGAGTAATGAACAGGAAAGTTAAACCAATTATTTATTTTCTTGACAGTGTGAAATCCATAAAGAAGCAATTAGAGACATTTGAAAGTTTCTGCCTCTTTCATTGGTTTCATGTCAACGTTTTTTGCCCGTGCCATTCTAAAATAACACCTGGTTGTCCATTATCACCTTCAATAATTGAAATTGATTTTTTCCCTTTTAAAACTCTTTCTGCTTGTGTGCGCGTGTGTGAATCCACATTCATGTTTCTGCTCTGATAGTTATCGAAGCGTAATCCATAATGACTGAAAAAATAATCAGCAACTTGACTTTCTGGGGCAATAATATAAAATGATAATAAGGCACCTTTGATATAAGAACATCAAATCATCTCATTTGAAAGCGCGTGTGCTTTAAAACCTCAGTGAATGTGATGAGCTCACTGCTCGCTGCTCACACCGCTCTCATACAAAAATGAATTGGCCCATGGCAAGACTAGGGAAATTGAATCCCATGTGTGAAGCAAGAGACCGGACAACATCATGCTATTACAGCATCGAGGGCAAGAGCCAATGCGCATTGAGCCTAATGATTAAATTACTTTGACCCGTTTTTTTATATTAAACTCGGTGTCAGGATATGAGGAGCAAATCTAGTTAGATTTGGGCTGGTACACCCTCCAAGGGTTAACGCTACGATGCAAGGAGATCGATACAGCGCCTGTCTTTGAAGAGAGAGAGAATGATTTAATCTGTGCACTGTAAAAATGGTTTGCTTCATGTTGTAACATCTATATTTACTCAATTGAATAAATTAGTGTTTAAGTCAATAATATAATTTAATATGATTTAATCAGACAGACTACGTTAGTTACAAGAACAAAACCAATTTTTAACAATTAGATCAGGCAGAAATAGATCCTTACAGTAACAACTGCATGCTACTTTAAATGTGCTCAACAAAAACATTCATACAGTATGTATTATTAATATTACAGTATTAAACTTTCTGTAAAACTTTTTTCTGGCATAATTTGTTAAAAATAAGTCTTGAAAAATCACACTTCTATAAATGCATTCATAAAGATCATAAAATAATCAAGGCAAATATATTCCTGTGTCATTGCGGCCATTGAAACATCACCAGACTGAATCGAAGTGATGTATCCACACACAGATATGTACCACAGCTGCTTGTTTACAGTGCCGTGCAGCATGTCATTCCTCATACTGTAAATCTGACACGAGCGAGTTTTCTCTAAAGTAAACGAAACGTCTCTTTTTCTGAACCCCCTGTGTGACAGATTTAACATTCATTTCACTCGTACTGTACCGCCTGATTACAGGACTGAAAATTCTTTTAAATAGTTCAGAGCACACAAAGTTCATTTGGATAGAGAGAAGCTGTCTCAAAAGCAATCTCTTGAATTATGAATTATTCACCAGATATTATTCCAAAGGTCATCTTCTAGTAATTAGTATCCTGCTGTAGACTAAACAGCCTCAAGGTACCTGATGGCCAGTTTAATTACAATTTAAAATGAGCTTTGCTGTTTGACACTCTCTATATGTTCAACAAGCGGCCGCTGCAGATGGCACTTTGAAAACTAAGTGCGTCTCCGCAAAAGAAACATATTTGCAAAGTTAACAACTGTTCTTGAAGCCGGATCAGAATGAAAAATAAGGAGGTGTGAGTCGCTTACAAATGGCCTCTTCAATCAATTTGCTATTCAGAGCATTGAGGCATTTTTCAACATCACGGTGGCCTCTTGCATAACGTTGCTGTGAAATCTATTGTAGTTTTTGTTAGATGCCAGGGACAAATTGCAATCGGTTTGCACTGTGATTCAATAGTAACTTTGTTATTATTTTGTCACCGTTCCGGTTTAAACTCTTGCTTGCTCCGTCTGCCTGTTGTTCAGTTGTGATTTTTAAAAACTATGGCTTGATAGAAACGTTTGAGTCAATGTGGCCATGCGACACCTGCGGTACTGCGGAAGCGTGTTGTGTGACTAACCTGAGCAAAGGAGAAAGCGTTGAGTCTGAGTGGTGATGCGATGACCTCCATCTGCAAGCTTTGATGAGATGCTTTTTGTCAACATATACGCAGCAACAGAGGCGCCATCCCATAAACCCATATCAGGCAACTCGTTTAGCTTTTGGGCCCTGATCACAACAACCGTGAACCCTGAACACGAGCGCTAACTTCTGCAGACTTTAGCTGTACAATCAGAATCTACAGGAAACAAAACAGAAACGCTTCCTAAAGCCACAGCCAGGGACTGAACCACTCAACATCTCTGAACTGCTGCACAAACTTGAGTTGATTAGCTCTATGTTAGCCAGTCATTTCTCATTCATCTAATGAAACAGCCACAGGGGATAATGCTGACAAAAGTGTGGAGGGGCTCCCTGCATGTGTGACTTTAAGACCCAAACCGTAGCCTTTTGCCCATTACCTTTTCCCATGTTCCTCCATGCATATGAGCCCAGTGTCAAAGCTACTTAGCATCTTTACATGCATTCTTAAGTTGCAGTCAGGAAATGCAGTTGTGCATTGAGGCAGTTGCGTTCAAAACACCCTTTTATGTTTAGTCATTTTTCAAGCTGCAAATCATAGCATTTAAATGTAAAAAATAAACAAAAATCAGTTTTTAAACATTTACATGACAGATTAGTGTCCAACACAATCATCTTACGCTGATTCACAACAGTTTGTTTCTAATAATGATTCATCATTTGAGCTGTCAGGTCCAATTTTTGCAGGAAGTGTCTGTTTGTAAACAATAAGAAAATTCTGTGTGGCAGTCCTGCGTTTGTAGCTTGTTCTTACAGCAGTTGTTTAGGACTAACTTTTAAACCACCCATGTAAAAAATATTAAATGCCTGCAATGTTATGTTTCAAAGAGAGAGGGTGGTAGAGAGACAAAGAGCTACAAATTGCATCTTTAACTGTAGTTTTGTTTATGTATCTTTTTTTATTTCCTGTTAAAATAAAAAAAATTGGCATGCAAAGGAACAATAATACTGTCTGTACTGTAAGCACACCATCACTTTTTACAAAAATGTGAAACCAGCAAGTGTTTTTTCACAGTGTATGTGGGCCAGTAGTGTCAGAATAATGGTGGACATGAGTTAAAGGGGTCGCTGCTGAGACCCCATCGTTCGTTCACCCCACCAATCCTCATTTTACTACCTCACAATTATAAGGTTCTATCTGCATTCTGACCAGTTTTGACATATTTCAGGTTTAAAGTTTTTGCATTTTAAACACCAAAACTGAACTTTTTTGATTTTTAAATTAAACACCAAAATGCATTTTTTTTTAAAAAATGAAACAATAATACAACTAAGTTACAAGATAAAATTATGCCTATAACTCAAATTTGATAAAAATATCAGACAGACCCTTATAATAAATGATGATATAATAAGGAACCTAATGTAGCCAGTGACCGTCTGGAGTTCCTCAGGAATGCTCCAGTGATGTATTACTACCCCTCGCCTCTCCAACTAAGATGCCCCCCCACCTGGGTCCGGATTTACCCTCATCTCCCCCGTTCCAGACAGTTCAGGCCATTTTGCTTGGGAAATCTTTATGCATTCGCTTTTCAAGGCTTCTCTCGTGGCTCCACCTCTGCCTGGGTTCAGTCCAAAGCTGTAGCGACGGCACATTTGAGCCGCTGATAATGGTGCTTATATGCCCAGACTCACCAATTATTCTTTGAAACCACCTAGGTGGCCTCTTCTTTTTCTACTCAAATCTCTCCGATGCGTTTAGGAACTCCACCTCCTACTGAATCAATGCCTCTAACAGCGCCGTAACTGCTATTGTCTGCGCAGACAGACTTAATCAGAGTTCCCTCAGCTTTTTCCGCAAATAGACGGTGTTTTGTATGCATGCTGCTCAGCTTCCCTAATGGAGGCTTGTCTGGGAGGTTCATAAGTGAACTGTGTTCCTTTCTTCTGCTTTGTTAGTATTCCCCACCACCACCTGTTTTGTACATCAAGACTTTCTTCAGTCCGTAACAGAAAAATAGGATTAAAGACGAGTCTGGAAATGACAGGACACAAAACACAGCATCTAAAGATACACAATATTTAATGGTTCAAGGAAAAATTCAAGACAAGAAAACCATCACATCAAATGTAAATGAGCTCGTTCCTTTTTTCTCATTTTTTGGGGGTATTTTACAGGGAGGATGTCAGGATATACAGTACTTCAATTGTTCAACAGTTCTTAGCTGCTAGCACAGGAAAGCTCCGCCCTCAAAGAAAGAAAACGTGAAATACAACAGATGATGTTTAAATTACAAGCAGATGTAATATATCAGCAGTTTTCTCAGGTACTATACAAGATACATAGTGTGTACATACATTATCTGGCCGGTTCCTTGCCAGTCATACATGCACACACGCACACACAAATACACGCTCACACATATAATAATATACAGTATGCATATGTTTTCAATACATAACAACAGAGATTGTCCTCTCATTTTTTATAAATTTCATCACGGTTGTCTTTTAAGCAATAAATTCGACTGTTTTCTGTAAGTATAAACCACGTTTCTTTTCGTTTACATATACGGTGTTAAAACTCATTTCCCGGGGTTACCGTTAAGTGTCTATGTACACTTTGATCTCTCAGTGTCTGTTATGGTAATGAGGAGAATTGGTTTGATTTGTGTGTTGATGTGTGGAATGAACATCGCCATCATAATCCTCCGGCGCTGTCAGCGTAAGATCCAAACTATAACATAACCCGGGGGAAAAGATCGCATGACAGCGCAGAGCCACTGATTAGTGTCAGATCAAAACTGAGTTCTGCAGAACACAAGCAGCCAGCAGAGGTCAAGCAGAACCGCATGCAAATGAGGAGAGGATCCGTCACAATATTCTCCAGCCATGTAAAATCACAAATCAAAAAATATACAAAATATCAGAGGAAAAGAAAAACCTCCTTACCCAGGTTGTTTACATTATAGATTTGGAAACAAAGTTCTTAGAAAAATACAAAAGTGCTATGGGGCAGATTAACATGCATCTCGAGGCCTTTATGCATTTATTTATCACAAATGTTCTTGTTTTCTCTCCTTTTTTCTCTCTCTCACGCACATCTTTTTGTATTTTTCTGGGTAAAGCTTTGGCACTACTGTAGCTGTTCCGCTTTTCCGACAGCGTCCGTTTCTGACTTCAGTAAAAGTTTATCTTCAAGCGTCAATCTTTAAAAATGTAAAGACCTTTTGAATCCATGCATCTCTGAAAGAATGCACAAACAGAAGAAATTATTCGCTTTTTTCTTCTTCAGAAAATCTCTTTAATTATTGGGAGCCCCGGAATCCATTTGTTTGGTGACTGTGTGTTTCTGTGGTGATGAATGAACAGAGGCAGACATTTTCAAGCTGTGGTGTGCAGTACAGATAGCAGAGCCTGTGTTAGTATTTCAAACCTTGTCTTTCACGGTCTCCTGATCTATAGATTACAAGAGTGAGAGTTCAGTCCCCATCCTTTCACTGTCACTCAATAATCTTGTCTGAATGATACTGTCAGAGCCGGTAGACGAACAAGTCTTTCAGTGTGCGACCGGGGCACGGCCTGCTTTTCTTGATAGAGTGCCACACTGCAATTATTCCTCTTAATCAAGAGCCTCTGACAGATTTTATAAGCTACTGTTGTTGAGGGAACATCTGGCGAGTGATTGTCAGCTCTCTCGCATCGAGGAGCAACATGTCGCGCTGTGGCACACCGCTAGCAAACTTCCTGTCAGTGTCGTGCGTGTTATCTTATAGTGAAGTAATTTTTTGGATCACTGACCCAAATATTTCTGTGTCATCAGTATATACTAAGAAAAAGTGTTGCAGAATAAAATTCGCACTGGTTTCCCAAACCGCAGGAACTTTTTGTGGGATAACGCTGGGAATTCTTACAGCGGTTCTGTTCGGATGTACTGTATGCCATCTACAAGAAAACATCACTTAGTCTTTACATCCATACGATATACATCTTTATCTTAAGGCTGTTTTTTGACATCATTTTATATAAATCAAGTGAATGCTTATGGTTTTCATAAGTTTTAAAAGTGACACGCACCATTTAGGTAAAAAGCACGCACACACACACACACATGCACACACACACACACTCATGCGCGCGCACACATGCACACATTCACCACGCACGCACTCACACACACTCATGTGCACACACTCATGCGCACACACACACACACTCACATACACACACTCACTCACACACACATGCGCACGCACACACTCACACACACATGCGCACGCACACACTCAAGCACACGCACACACGCACACACTCACACACACAAAGGTAGCCAATTATACTATTACACAGCAGAGTTCTGCTTCTATAGCCGTTATGGTGATTACTGATCAACGTAATTATTCTATTGGGAGATTCTCATAATTGGTTCCATAGCACTTATTATGGTGCATAAATTGTATATATCAAGAGGAAAAGTTGATACGGCAAGAGAAAAAACAAAGGACGTCTTTTTAGCCACGTCTGCCTTCCCAGGCTCAGCTAATGAGATAATGTTGAAAATAAGTGGGTTTCTTATAATGGGAAAGAAAGGGTGTCAGACACACGGAAGCTACCAAGCTAGCGAACATCAGAGGGCGGCTCTAAGCTCACGAGGGAGAAAAGAGCTCACGTCAAAGTTTAAGAAGAAATAAACCTAATATATAAAAGTTTCTATGTGTTAACACTGAGCAAGGCTAATTTTTGCAGAGAGGCTTAGCTTGGATCTGCAGTCTTGACACAGAAAACAGCACAATCAGGGTCCTCAAAATCACTGGAATAAAAGTGACTCAAGCAGATATTCAGCTAGAATCAACGCACCGCACCAAAGCCAAAAAATACTGCAGTCACGCAGCGTTCACACACAACACTTAACCTCATCCACTACGTTTACATGCATCATAATATTCCGGATGTGGTTTTTAACCCGGAGTTTTACTGGGAATTAACTTTTATTGTTCTGTTTACGAGCGTGTCTGTATTCACGTGCAAAGCACGAAGAAAACAACTATCGTCGCGGCCGTTAGTGAGCAGCAATTAAAACTGCGAAGACCACGAGATGCTGGAATCCAGAGGAGCGCACAGATAACGCGCGTTATCCAGAAAAGGTCTGAAATTAGCGTGTTTAGACTTTAAATGTTTTAGGGGATAATCTGAACATAACATTGTGCTTGAATGAGTTGTTTTAATTACAAATTCATAATTAGGCTGGAATATTGGTGTGCATGTAAACAAATACAGTGTCTTTTTCCAACAGCGTACAATTAAAAGTAATTTGCTATGTCAAGCTGCATTCAAGAGGCGCAAAAAAATCATTTACGGTATCGTCCCTTTTGATCCACAATAAAGCTAAATTCATTTGCCACTAATCTGTCACTAACAAACAGACACATACACCACTTTTTTTACTTTCATTTTTTTCATGTTTTTTTTTTCTTTTTTAAATTGAGGAGCTACTTTGGTCTATGTCTACCGTTTGTCTACCCTACGTGTTTCACAGAGGATGTTGAAAGCTTCTGTCCTTCAGTTTCTACTTCCTTTAATCCCATATTTAAAAAAACATCACACGTCTCGGCCGTCATGAAAGGTAGGACAGATGCTAACAATCATCACAATCTGTCAGCTATTCTTTTCCATCCGTGCTCTGGGGCCCTAGCCTTGCCTGGCGCTTGTACCGGGGGCCGGCGCGGCGCCCCTACAGCTGATGCTCGTGCAGGAAGGAGGCGGAGACTCCGCTCACAGAAGTCTGGGGGCTGGATGTGGCGGAAAAGCTGGCTAAAGGGATGACCTTCACGGGGTCCTCCTTCTTGCCGCAGTGTCTATCAAGCGTGTTGTAGAACTGGGGCCGGTTGCTCCCTTTGTCCAGATCATCTTTGGGCACCGACCTGCCGAGGGTGTGGCGTCCGTCCGTCTTGGTCCCCTGCGTCCAGCTCTGTTGAAACCCGAAGGAGGGCAGAGTGGCGGCACCTGACGTCTGGAACTGGGTCAACGCCGGAGGCATCCAGCAACTGTCAGAATGACCCAGGATCAGACATTCCTGGGTGCAGGTCTCCGAGGCTTCGGCTAGAGCTTTCTGCAGGTTCACCTCAATAGCTGTAAAAAATGACAAATGCACAGACTCAGTCAGTAACTGTACACAGACGGCTAAAATCAATGAAATTTTTTCTTATTGTTAAAGCACTTGGATAGCATGAAAGGCACAAGTTATCTTAAACTGACCTGTAAATGTCAGCTTTTACAGAAATGAAAGGCAGTGATAAATCTTTAATTCATCTCATAATGAGAAAAACAACACCGGTTCTTTTAATTTAAATGGTATTCCCAAGACCCTAACTGTTTACCTACAATATGTACTGCATTCCCTGTGGTTTAATTAAATCTTTGGAAAAAAGCCTCAGTTGTTTGTATCTGAGATTGGCTTTTTACAATTAAAGAATTAATGAACAGTAAAAAAACCTTTGTTTATTTTAATCACTGTCAAATGTAGCATACCTTACTTCCACTTAAAACTAGCCAATTAAGACATTTTAAACAGAAGTGCAAAGAAAACACAGTTATTCATACAGTTCTGCCCCCAAACTTGGCGCGTATGTGAACGCAGCCGCAGGAATGCGATGAGGAAATGCGATCTGTTGCATGATAGCAAGATAACAGCGAAGTACAGAACTCAAAGTTTCTTATCTCATTAACCCTGCTCTAGCATCACACGTGAGACGTGCCGAGAAAAAGGCCTCACTATTGAGCCCCAGTCATAAAAGCTGTCAACTCCAATAATAAGAATGTAAAACAGCGCTCGCGGAGGCAACCGGCAGCCCTGCAGTGTCGCATGTATATCTTAAGCCGGCCCAGCCCCTACATGACTGCGTTCCTGCAGGCCTCCACTCCAAGCTGTCATGTAGAAATAATTTAGCATATTTGCATAAGTAAAGATGTAAGAAATAATTGAAAGGGACTAGGTCTGATTTTCCTGCACTGAATGTTTGGCATGCTTGAGTTATTTTTATTTCCTACCACGGGCAAGTGTAGTTAACACACTGTATTCTGTGTTCTGCAATTCTCCTCCCTCCATAAATACAGTACATTTAATATATTACATAAACGCAGAATTTTAAATGATAAATAAACGTGTGCATCTCTTCTTTTAAATATTTTTGGGAAGACATGTTGCCTCAATGTCAAATTCCTGCTGATCGCTTCTAAAAATGTACCACCAAAATAATATCTCAAGGACCTTGGAGGTTTAATTAAATCTGGATACACAGCGTTCCCCAAAAAACATCAACATGTTAAAACAAGTGGCCCACATTTATGTAACACAAAAACATATTACAAAACAGTTTCACGCAGGTTGTTAAGTTTAAATCTGTAAATAAACAGTGAGTGAAAATGACTGGTGTGGTTGTTGTATCGTGAGAAATTACACCTGTACTTATTCTGCACTTGTATAAACCTGATGAGAAATGATTTTATACCGTACATCCACTACAAATGACCGGAACACCAGCTGATTAAAAGTTATTGCAAAAATTGTAGATGTAGTTGTGATAAAAGATGCAGCAGGATCTGTTTGCGTATGCCACCGGGTCTGATGATGATGTAATATATCATATAATATAATGCAATATAATGACAATCTGTGTGATGCTTTGGGGCCCTGTATAAATATAACAACAGTACCATGATAATACCACCATCTGATACCACGAGACCTCCAAAATATTGCATTTTATGTGCAGAAAGTATAATCTTACTCTCTATACATACATATATATATATATATAAAGAGAGAGAGAGAGAGAGAGAGAGAGAGAGAGAGAGAGGAGATATACACATTCATACATATATGAGATATACTAATACATATATTTACATATACACATGCATACATACATATATATATATGCATTAAGAGAGAAAGAGAAAGAGAGAGAGAATGTAAATAGAGATACATATAGATAAATAAAACCTACTACAACAGAAATGTACAAGCAGAAAGTGGAGAAACAGAAAGACAGAACAAGAGAGAAATAAAGCGAGAGATGTGGCCGTATCCTCCTGCTCTGCTGTGCTCCAGCGCGCCTCAGAGCATCAGTGCATAAATCAGTAGAGCGGTAAACGTGTCACCTTTCAAAGGGTCACTAACTTCATTAAGGAAAAATGATGCTGCTCACTCACTCTCTGAGCAAGCAGAATGAGTCTCGGCCAGGTCGCTCTCTGAGCCTGCTGTAAATCACCCCAGAGCTGCTTTGGAAATTGGAGGTGTCTTTTCGTGCCATTGTTCTTTTGAGATCTGAGCGCATCACGCCACACCAGACACATTCATGCATGTGGGCGAATGCGGACGCATGTACCGCAGCGGCTCAATGCATTCAAGTCCACAATACAGACGCCATCGCGTGTGAGCGCATGCGGCGCATAATCAGCACAAACAGCGGAGAGTGTGTGTGTAATTACATTACACGTGAAAGGTGCCTTGGAACCGCAGCTAGAGCCGTCAGCGGCGCAGTGTCAACAGCCAGGAGAGCTACTATTTTTGCATGTGATATTTCACATTAAACAGCTCCAAAGATGTAGACCAGATCAGTTTCTCCTCTACAGGGACCGGTATAGCTTGACAGATGTGTGTGACAGCACCGAATGCTTTCGCCAGCCCGAGGCGCAGACTCACTCTGATGCTGTTTAAGTGCTTTTTGTATTCAGTGGGAATCACTCCTCTCCCGTCGAGCTTTTTAAAGAGAACCGGACCCCACACGCTCCGGTCTCGACACGCACAAACGCTTGTTGGAAAACGTCGCGTTTGGGGGGTAAAATATTTTTAATTCCATCACACAGATCTCCAGCTGATGGCTTTGTAAAATCGAAAGGCGCGTGGGCTAAATGATTATTTACATTATCACAAAATATACTCTTAAAATGTCAAACCTATTTACCCGGAGAGTAATAGGGGTTCTAATAACAGCTCGCATTTAAAGCAAATTGTCTGTAGATTGAAACATTTTGCAAAATGGCCAGTGGTTATTGATTCAGGCCTCGGTTGATTCAGACTCGTAATTACAGTTCGAATGCTTGAAGATATTTTCAATCTTCCCCTGCAAACATTGTCCAACGCTGTCGTCTGATCAGATATCTCCCGCATTACGAACCGCAAAGTCCTTTTCTCTTGTTCAAAGGCCTGAGTTTTAAACAAAAGAAAAAAAACAGAGTTAATCTTTTTTAAAGCAGAGGAGCTACATTTACATTTATGCAACTGGAACACACTCTTTTATCCAAACCAACTTTAAGTGCATCAAAGAGGCCTACAGATTATTTTATCAGTAGCTGTGTTCCCCTGGGAAACAAACCCACAACTGCTGTGCCGCTAACACGGTGCTCTACCAGCCGAGCTACAGCAGCACACTGACATGTTAAAGTGAGTTTAGAAGATAAACATTGTGTAGTTTGTTAAATGTGACATCTCACTACCTGCATTGATGAACCAGATTGCTTGACAGTGATTGAAAAATAACAACAAGAGAAACTTCTGAAGTGTTCAGAAAACAATTAACACAGACAACAGAGGCAAACGCAGGACGCGACACGTGACATTTATGCAAAAGAACAAAAACAAGCGTTATTTTCACGGTGTGACTCATTTCTGGCTAAGAACCAAAATGTCTGGCTGTTACAAAAGATCACACGACCCCGGATACAATTTTTATGAGCGGGGACACGTTCCTGAGGCCCAATATGAAATTCTACCACAAAGGACCTTATTGGACCTCCCTTCATCACAGGGCTCAGGACGATGTAACTGATTGTCCCTGCGCGACATGCCCTGCCAAGAACTAAGATGAAACAGAGCTTGTAGTACAAGGACAAGCTGAAGTGAGACAATGCGCCCAAATGACAGTTTGTGACAGGGCTGTTAAGCAAAGCAGCACGACCTGAATATATCTTGATGGGATTTACATCACGGATGCCATAGAGATGATTACTCAAGTCATTATGTTAGCATGTGCAAACCCATTACTACCAATTAGAGGGCTAATTGCATAAATATAGAACATCATCTCTCTCGCCCGCTCTCTCTCCCTCTCTTTCTCTCTCTCTCTCCTGTCTAAACATTATCTGCTTGACTGTAGCGCTTTAGAAACTGGGCTTTATATCACCTACAGCATGTTCTGCATGAAGCAGCGAGATTTATGTCAGAGAAGAGAATTCTGCCTTGAATATTAATGAACTAAATGTCATTTTGTTTCAAAGGTACATTACAGGTTTGAAAGGGACGCATGTACTGACAGCAATAAAGCGTTTACAAATCACTCGTTTTCAATGAGAAACGCCAAATACCGACAACGTGAGTGTCAGTGACCTCTAGAGGGGCAACGAGGGCGTGTCCAGCAATGTGACAAACTTAGTAAAAGTTTAACTATCTGCAAATGAACAGCAACACCAAGCCTGAACCAACCACCAATAGGAGTTAAAATTACAGGTCATGTGTTCAAAGATGGAGAGAACGTCAGTGTTACTGTACTGCATTGCACTATTTGAACTATATGATTTATTTCTGTCCTCACACAGAAATACAATAAAAATATGATTGGTGGAAAATTGTGCCAGAAATGGTCTGCATTCAGAGTGAATTAGACTCATGCTTTGATAATCAGTCATTCTGTTTATTATATCATGTGTTACGCTGCACTGTCGCCATTTATATACAAATTAAAATGACATCTAATTTTAACCAGCAATGCTTCTCATTTGTGATGAGATTTTCTAAAGCTACCATTCAGGGTGGCTTATTGCATTTCCAGCACAAATAGAAGAATGTTGAACAGCACAAACAAAGGTTTCAAAAGAGCATAAGTTGGAGCATAACAGCCCAAGTTTAAGGGCTGTGTTTCAGAAATGCAAATGATCAAGTAATGAGTCCTAATAAAGTTCATTGAGCCAAAACATATTCACAGAGGGGTACACTGTGGCATATTTGATCAAAGTTTAGTATCATTTCAGCCACGTATGCAAATTTTACATGCATTTAATTGGTGCTCTTGATGTCAGTGGAGTTAAACCCCATGAGAAAAGAAAAAGAACTAGACAAGACAGAATATCTATGCCAAGTTAAAGATATGATTATGGTTTACCGACAATCAGCCAGCAGCCCTGGACTTTCCTGACGCACATTAAATGGGGGGTTCTGCAATTTATTAGACTTCTAAATTCAAGCACTGAATCAAAGTGCTGCACACATGCAGCCGTGAACACGCCGGACAATAAAGGCTGCATATATGCATGCATTATAGATTAAACAAAGGGCACGCCAAGCCCAAACTAATCCGGCGCAGTCAAACTAAATGAAATCTGAAAAATAATAATTGAGTTTGTAATTAGGTGGACTTTATCATTTCATTACACACCCACACCGATTCCACATCTAGATTGGCAAATGGATGGTCATTAATAATAATGGAGCTATTTAACCCCATGGGTGTTTTACAAGGGGAAAGATGCCATTTTTCACTCAAGGGCTGGACACAACCATCAGGTGAAATAAGAGCCCCACTTTTCATTCTCATGAATCAGTGTAAGGCCACTTACTGCAGGCTAGATGCATTTCATCAGCAGCCTCACTACAGCAGCACTCTCATATTTCATCGCTGCTTATGAGTGATTTACACTTTTACTCCGGCAGAGGAGATCCGTATGATTTCACACCGCTCTCTGCTATTATATATTCATGAAGTCCCAAATGTACAAACGTACAGTGGGATGTAAACTGTGACATGCATCGCAAAAATAAATTACAACCGCGGGCCAGGGGCATGCAACACTTCGGCAACTGCAATATGTTAAGGAAATTCTGAAATGCATGGAGGAGACGTACAAGGTGTTTTAAGCAGCTTTTCACCTCAGGATCACAACACTTTTGTAACTTTAATTAGGAAGCGTGCATTAGAAAAACATGCAAATCATTGTGCTGTAACCATATATAGTCGTGTGAAAATTAAACGCTAATGGTATCAGCATATACTGTTATATCAGCATATCAGGTATCAGCATATACTTATGTTAAAGGATAT
>JBAJNP010008324.1:0-20487 GCA_036877545.1 Yasuhikotakia modesta | reverse complement strand
CATCATCATCATCATCACAGGCGCTGTGATGTGTGGCGTGCGGCTGCAGTGAGGTGAGCGGGTGACTTTTATTCTATTACCCTTTAAATCAAACCTTTCTGCCAAACGCATGTATTTGCTGTTAAAGCTGTTTGTAAATAACGTAATAGTAACGTTAGGGAAACGTTCCTACAGCCGTGAAGCGTTAGCTGGACAGCGTATGTGTCTAATCATTGTTTCACACTGACGCACTGATACATTCATTTGTTCTGGGTGAGACTTTCACAGATGCTTCATTCAGGATTATCACATCCTCACTTTTCCCTGAAGTCTGTCACACAACAAACCACTGAACAGAGTTACTGCTTCAGAGTCTCTGGTGCTGCAGGAATACGCAGAACTCCTACATTTAGTCATGCTGTCATTTGACTGAACACACAGGATTTGTTTGTCCCTGAACTTTCTCTGAAACCCATTAGATTGTTTTGTTATTGTGAGCTGATTGTTTTGTAATGTTGTGCATCTCTGCTAACAGGGGAGTGATGCTGAAAACCTCTGAAGGCTTTTTTGAGCTCTTCTTCTCTCCATCAACTTCTCAGACATGGACCATAAGGATGTGTTTGAAGCATTGCAGAAGGTGTGTTCAGATGTCATCTCTGCAGTGTATGGTTCCACCGGTTCTTCTCGTGGTGAGAACACGGATCGTCTGTTGGGGGTTGTGAAGCAGATTCAGGAACATGGTCGTGCTCTCGAACCCTTGATCACGGGCTTCACTGCAGTTTATCATCATTTTGACTTTGATGCTGAGACCCCCGGCAACGGATATCGGACGTTAGTCCAGGTATCATCTTACAGTACGATTCTGTAAACCTCACTGTTAATGCAAATGATGAGTTACATGGAAATAATGGCATGTAATAAAAGTCTATTGCTTTACTCAGACAGTGGAAGTGCTGCTTAACTGTAAAATGCTTTTGAATTGCTACAGATATGATATGAATATATGTAAAGTTTTTGCTTGTAAATATTAATATGTAAAAAATTATATGTAAAAAGTTTCAGGCCACTCACGTAAAACAAAAGTCAATGAGGAATAGAAAAATGACATAAAAACAAGTCAAACTAAATAAAATACAAAAACTAGAGTCTAGTCTGGTTAGTTGTTGACTCAAACGTACTGTATGCTGTCAGGACACGTATGAAATACATGGTAATAAATAAGATTGTATAAAATTATCCATAAATTGTGATTATTATTTATGTGGTGTATTGTTGAGCGCTCCAGTCCTCATTTACTTTAATTAATTGTATTAATTTAATGAAATGTCTGTTTCTCATAGGTGGTTCTGTCCTGCGCGCTCCACATCATTCAGAAAGCGCGATACATCGCCTCACACTACGGCGGGCCGTTCTTTCGGATGGATCATAATGTAGCAGAGATGGAGGCGTACGGTGGGGGTCTGTGTCAGCTGCGGGCGCTGATGTACCTCTCTCAGGTGTTACTGAACGACAATGACCAGGGGCAGCTGCACTCACGGCAGGACGCAGGTCTGAGTGAGAAGTTTGTACAGGAATACATCTCCATGCACAAAGCCTGTTTCTACGGCCGCTGCTTGGGTTTCCAGGTGAATGTTTCTGTGGTTTGCAAATAATACACTTGCGTTTGTTTGCAGTGCAGTTCTGAGTATGTCACTGTTTTATGGTGCAAGAATCAACCGTGCATAACCGTGTTTTTCATTTCACTGGTGCACACAGTTTGCGGTTTGCAAATTTGTTCCAGAAACATGAAGCCAGCCTCTGTTTTCTTTGTTTCAAGTTTATCCCATCCCTCAGACCTTTTCTGCAAACAGCGGTCACTGGTTTGGTGTCCTACGGAGAAAACTACAAGAAACAGCAGACTGGACTAGGTCAGATTCCACATATAATATTATTAGATGATGATTAAAAATCATGACAAATATATGATGACAATTAATTTATGCCACTATTAGATGATGACTAATTCTTTCAATCTTTCTGAGGAACACAAGAAAAGTATGTTAGTAACCAAACAACACTGGCACACATTGACATTTATTGTATGAACACAAAACCTCTATATATCTTCTTTTGTGATTTGTAGAAGAAAAAGACAAATGGTTTTTTTTGGAGGAAGAATCTCTGTAATTTATGTCATAGGTGTGTTTGATGTCTTCATTATTTTTCTTCCATTTCTCTTATTTAAAATGTTAATCCTGTACAGGTTTAATCCTGTGTTTTTACAGCCGTAGCTGCTCTCTCGTTTTTCACGTGTGGCAAATACGTGCTGGACCCCGACCTGAGGGGGGCGGAGTTTGAACGCATCACTCAGAATTTGGATTTGCAGTTTTGGAAAACGTTCTGGAACGTCACAGAAACAGATTTATTATCAGTACTGTATATTCACAATAACACTTTTCATACTTTCAAGTATAAAGGATGTAAATATCTTTAAGATTCACATGTTGTAAAATAAGAGACATGTTTTCTCTTCGTGTCTCTGAAGAGTTTGTGCAGGATTGCGTCCAGCGCAGTTGAGGTGAATCTAACACTAACTGTCCCAGCCGAACCTCTGAGTTTTCCCCTGACCTCTGACCCCAGTCTCTCAGTCTCTGTGACCCCTCCAGTGGCTCACTGGGGCCCTGGACCCGTCAACATGCGGCTGATCTCACACACACTCCGCCAAGGACAAGTGTGTGTGTGTTTTAGATTTATGCATTTGGCAGATGGTTTTACCCAAACCGTGTGTGTAAGGAAGCCACGGCCCTCATGTGTGTTTCTCACAGGACAGTGCAGAACTCCTGGCGTTTACACGACCTGAGAGACCTCAGTTACCTCAGCCTAAAGCTTTGAATCGCCCGACAGCTCCTCTCTCGCCGTGTCTCCTCATACACTTCCACGGAGGAGGATTTGTCGCACAAACATCAAAATCACACGAGGTGGATCAGAAATTTCTCTAGATTTGTTTTAATGAATGTTTATCAGCTGTTGATGTGTTTATTGCGTGTCTCGGTTCTAGAGTTATTTAAAGAGCTGGTCAAAGGATCTGGATGTTCCGGTTCTCTCAGTGGATTATTCTCTTTCTCCAGAAGCGGCGTTCCCTCGAGCGCTGGAGGAGTGTTTCTACACGTACTGTTGGGCTTTGAAGAACTGCCACCTGCTGGGTTTGTATAACAGCACACATACAGATATAAACACAGAGTGTTTGTGTCACAAAAATACTTAATTTATATGCATTTATAATAAAAATCCACACTGTAAACAGCCCAGAACATTTATATAACTCACATAACGTTACACAGTTCAGGGAACATTTTTTCATTTGTTTAACTTTAACCTCAGTTAACACGGATCTCATTCTGTAGGCTCCACAGCGGAGCGTGTGTGTTTGGTGGGTGACAGCGCGGGTGGGAATCTGTGTCTGACAGTCTGTATGCGGGCGACGTCTCACGACATGCGTGTTCCTGACGGGATTGTTGCGGCGTATCCGGTGACTCTCCTGACGACAGACGCCTCTCCGTCCAGACTGCTGACTCTGATAGACCCTCTGCTTCCTCTCAGTGTGCTGTACAAGTGCATTGATGCATATGCTGGTGATTCTAGTGAAATTTATTATTTAATCATTACAAATATGTTTTAAAACCATCTATATTGTTTGCCTACAGCTACATCTGCATCTAAACTGCAGCTTTAACATAAGCTAAAAATATTTTTATCTTCTGTTTCTCAGGCTCAGGTAGCCCACCGCTGCAGACAGTAAAACTTAGAGACACTCTGGCTGATTTGGGACAGGATACAGAGAAGTTCTTTACCAAAATCACCAAGGGAGCAACCAGCTGGTTTCAGTCTTTAAAAGATCAAAAAACTCAAATGTTCTCATCTTCCACCACAACGTCCAATGGGACTTCAGCTTCTGCTCCACACACTGAAGAAACAACCCCAAAATGTGAAGAGTACCCTGAAAACTTTGAGCCTCTGCGGTCTCACTGTCTGGTGGAGATACAGACACCCTGCACCCCAAACATGAAGAACCCGTTTGTGTCTCCTCTGCTAGCCCCAGACGATCTTCTCAGCGGGCTTCCACCAGTTCATCTAGTGGTAAGACACACCAGTTCATCTAGTGGTGAGATACAATTAGGCCTCTGGAAACCTGAAGATGCTGGAGCTGGTGTTTCACTGATTTGATTGTTCTCCTCAGGTCTCCGCTTTGGATGCCCTGTTAGATGATTCAGTGATGTTTGCCAAAAAACTGAGGAACATGAAGCGGCCCGTGACCCTCAGCGTGGTTGAAGACCTTCCCCACGGCTTCCTGAGCTTTGCTCAGCTCTCCAAAGAAGCCCAGGAGGCTTCAGACGTGTGTGTGCAACGAATCAGGGACGTCCTACAGCAAACACCTGCTTAGACCTTTCCAGGAAATGTTTTTTAAAAACCTGATGAAGAGAGTCAGAAGTCAACACACAGTGTATGAGAAGCTCAAAACTAAACTGTGTTCATGGATGAATATAACTGTGTGAGATCTGTGCTGTGTGCTTAATAAACATTAGATGCAGTAATAAACATTATTTGACTTTCAGTGTTTTACTGTCACTGTTTTACACCACAAACTCATTTGCTCATGTATGTCTTAGTTTTATAAGCAGAAAATATCAATCAAACCTCTAATCTGGACTAAATGACAGAAATCTCCCTGACCCCGCCTCCGTTGATGTGATTGACATGTAAACCGACCAGTAGCGTTTCCTGGTCTGCGCACACGTCACTGTACGTAGGCGTGGCTCGGGAAGCACGTGGTTCTGTAACCGGGAGACTCCGTCCTTCTCGAAGCTCAACGTGAGAACGTCATTGATTCAATAACACAGAGATTTTCTCTTTTATTCACCGATGCGCAGCATTTATTACACAAGCGCTGGCGATTAATACTGATCTCCGTTCAGTCTGATCGACGGTTCAACCATCCGCTGAAAGGTTTGCGTTTAATGAGCGGCGCACGTGCCGTTAGCCTGTAAGCTAACCTGTCAGTGCGGTTAGTTTAACGGGAAACCGGTGGCGATGTTACTAGTGGTTTAAACCAGTGCGCAGTGTTTATATTTAAACATACAGGTTATTCAGAGGCTTTATTCGACTCTAAACGGATTGAATGGCGTTTGTTGCAGATGGGCAGCGTGTTGGCTGCCAGCGCCCCCAGCCCACCGGCTCTGGTGTCGGTACCAGCGGGATTCACGATGCCGTCCGTCGCACCCGTCTCCGTCCCTGAGAAACTGAAGTCAGATCCTCCGCTCCCGAACCCCGGAGCCTTTGAAGAGACACACCGAAAATGTAAAGGTGAGGTTTCGTCGCCTGCAGCGGTGCTGGACAAATGGACCTGACTGGTGTTCATGAAGCTCTGCTGTGTTTGTCCGCCAGAGGTTTTCCCCGTGCAGATGGAGGGCGTGAGGCTGACGCTGAATAAGGGCTTAAACAATCACTTTCAGGTCCGTTCAGCTGGTGTCATGCTGGTGTTTGTGTGACATGTTGACTGCAGCTTGTCTGTCTCAGCAGGTGAATCACACGGTGCTGTTAAGCACCGAAGGAGGTTCGAGCTACAGGTTTGGTGCTACATATGTGGGGAGCAAGCAGACGGGTCCGGCTGAGGTATTCTGCCACAACTGAGCTGCTGTGATCAAACACTTGACAGCATGTTGATAACCGTACAGTCGTACTTACAGTGTTGATGTTTTGTCAGTCCTTTCCTGTGATGGTTGGAGACATGGACAGCACAGGGAGTTTAAACGCACAGATCATCCATCAGATCACAGACAGAGTTCGATCCAAACTGGCCTTTCAGGTCTGAACATTTCTGACCAATTCTGTTTTTATTATTCTGTCATGTATTATTAATGATATCATACTGACTGTACTTACCAGACTCAGCAGCAGAAGTTTGTTAACTGGCAGGGAGACGCTGAATATAAAGGGGAGGATTTTACCGCTGCTGTGATGTTTGGCAATCCAGACGTGTTGGTGGGCTCCGGTAACAGCCCCCCGTTTCGTTGTGTAGCGCTCACATCATGTATTTGTGCAGATTGAGTTTGTGCTCATCTGTTCAGTGTGTGTAGCTTTATTAACTCTCTCTCTCTTTCCCTCAGGTGTTGTTGTGGGTCATTACCTTCAGTCTGTCACCCCCTCACTGGCGTTAGGAGGGGAGCTGGTGTATCACTGCCGGCCGGGAGAGGAGGGGACAGTCATGTCTCTGACCGGCAGATACACAGGTGAACAAACACACAACTCATCATTATAGTCACTCACAAACGGACAGATGCGTGAGATACTGTAACTCATCTCTGATAGGACTAAAGATGCACTGAGTGCTCTGTACTGACATCTAGTGATGTAAAACATCATCACACAAACGTGCAGAAACGTGCTATTTACAGTCAGTTTAAAGGGCATGAGGGTTTCTGTGCAGCAGTAAATCAGGTCACGTTATTAACAAAAATCTTATTTGTTTTCTGTTTATGCCTGTATAAGTTTAGTGGTGATATCAGTTTGTTGAAGGGAAAGAGGGAGTAATGGGGTTATTGTATTATATGTCCATCATTGTTCATTTATTAAACAGGCAGCAACTTTATTGCCACCCTGACGCTGGGAGGAGATTCTGGTCACATGTCGTATTACCACAAAGCCAACGATCAGGTATCTGACGAACACAATTCTGTTTTTAATGAATATACTAACCAGTTATCGCTGGAGGTCACAGACTTAAGAGCGTTGTAATAGCGTTTGTTTTATGTTTTGTTATTAGCTGCAGGTGGGTGTGGAGTTGGAGGCGAGCGCCCGTATGCAGGACACTAATGTGTCGTTCGGCTACCAGCTGGATGTGCCCAGGGCCAACCTGCTCTTTAAAGGTCGGTTCACCACAAATATTTATACATGCACACAAAATGTTATTGAGGCTTCTGATTGGTTCACTGTTCTGAAACGGATGTTGATGATCTGTGATGCTGAACATTTTTACTGATGACAGCTGTTTCTCTGTAGGGTCTGTGGACAGTAACTGGGTGGTGGGAGCTACACTGGAGAAGAAGCTGCAGCCGCTGCCTCTGTCTCTGGCCCTCTGTGCTTTTCTCAACCACAGGAAACACACCTTCAAGTGTGGCTTTGGCATCACCCTGGGGTAACACTAGTTATCAGCACTGTTAGAACCAGTGATGGCACTGGAACACATATTTATCCATATCTGCTACCTATGGAGCAAAATGATTTGTGCTGTATTTCATGTATTAAAGAAAAATTTAAAAGAAAAGTTTAACTTTGATATTCTTGTAACAAAGTAAATACAGTATAAGTTAATAATGAACAAATGTAACTGTTTTATTTTTAATTTCTAGTTTTTTTTTAATGTAAATGATTTTCCTGATTTTTGTTGATTTATTTTTGTGTGGCTCTGGGTTTTCTGGGGTGTTTGTTGTTTTCAATCATTTTAAATCATTTCTGTTGGACTGTCTGCACTCACACTGATACAAATAAATTACATTGTATGAAAACCTGTATGACATTTTCATTTGCTGTTTATGTTCTGCTGCTGAGCACTGAAGGAGATTAACTCTCATCAAACAATAAATCATGAATAAATCTTGGTCACTGAAACATCAGAAATATTTGTTCAGTGGAAATACAGCAACACCTCGTAAAATAATGAAGATAATCAGATTAAAATCATGAGTTTCAAAAATCAACGGTCACAAATAATAAAAAAAATCAACAGTTTCTTACCTGACTTAAAACATCAAGTGAAGAAGTTCTTAGTAACGATTAGTTTGTTGGTTTATGTTTTTCTGTACCATGTGTTTATATGAACATTTAAAGTAATAATGATGCAATAATGCACTACAGGTTTTTTGTCTTTTTCACTCATGTTTGTTAATTATCTGTATCAGTGAGATTTCATCTTCCCATTGTAAACAGCATCACAAACCTACAAAATCTTGTTCTCAACACATTTCAGCAGAAATCTAAATAACATTTGGATAATTTTTGTCCAGTGATCTGAACAGAAATATATTGAAAAGGCTGAATTTTCTGTCAGAATAAAAAGTTTGAAAACGCTGTTTTTAAGATGCTGTTTTAATGTTAAAAAAATAATATTTAAAAAAATAAATATTTTTAATGACAAGTACATTATGACACAAAGTCCAACACTGATAAAAAAATGATAACCAACGTGAAGCATATTAAAGTAGAAACTATAACCTATAAAAACATTAAAAGATTGATCAGATTTGACAGATTTGAAAAAGATGAAGTTTAATGGCAGGAGAATAAATAGAAGCCATACATAATGTTTGCACAGATTTATGGAATATTTATTCATGCATAAAGCATTTGGGAACAGTTGGACCATTAGCATGTGTGAGGATCTCAGCGACAAAACTGCAGACCTCAGCCACTCTGAACCATCAGATGAATAAAGTTCTGCATTCGTTTATTTCTTCTTCTCATCATCTTTTTTGCCCTGTTGTTTGGTGCCGCTCTGAGGGGTGAGGGAGCCCATGGCATTGCGAATGGCCTCATTGTTGGGGTCGACACCCGGAAGATTCTCCAGAACACTTTGCAGGAATTCTGGGTCTTGCATTACATCATAATCATCCTCTTCCTGTAAATACAGTCCAAAACAGAGCAACAGAACAGTTAGCAGAGGGAGAATTAATACAGGAAACATAAGAACATTATCACTATAATGTTAAAGCTGTAAACCTTAGATTCAGCAGCATCTACTGCAGCGCCTGTATCCATCGACTCAAATTCTGCTATAAGAGAGAGAGAGTAAAGTGCGTCTGTGTCTTAAAGCATAATCTGAAACTGAGGGATAAATGAAGGCTGGAAGAGACACAAACGAACCTCCACCTGCCAGAGACATCTGCATGGCATAAGCCACCTGCTCCTCCTCCGTCATGCTGCTGAAGTCTGGCAGCGCAGCTACGTCACTCTCAGACTGAGACACAGACATCTTCAGAAGAGCTTCCTCTGAATCTGACAACATGACAACATGAGAACATCAAGCCTCTGTCTGCCGGTGATCAACAACAATCCACAGGGGAAGAGTTTTGAGAGGAGAGCAGTTTTAATAAGCAGTTATTTATCTGATGTTGACATCAGACATGTCATTTTAATACTGACCATCAGCAGAGGTGGAAATTCCAGCCTCAGCAGCTGATTGGACGGCTGCTCTGCGAGACTCCTCCTCCTGTCTCTGCCTCTGCTCCTCCATGGACACACGCAGAGCCTGGAAATAAACTCAAGTGAATATTTTCACTTCATTTAAAGAAACAGAAACTGTGATCACAGCAGAACTCACCAGAGCCAGCTCTGGGTCGGCACTGGGGTCCACTCCAAACTCAAAATCACCCGCACCCAGACCCATCATGGTGCCACCCTCACCCGCCAGGATGGGGGAGGAGAGCAGAGCATCGGCGAGACTGGGCCCGGGCGGAACCGTGACCAGGTGAGAACCTGTCCCCTCCTTCCCATTCAGAGTGTTCACAAACGCAGTCAGTTTCTCTGTGTTTGCCTCCTGAAACAATTGATGCACCATTAAAGACTCACAGAGACTAAATCTTATAAACACTAAATAAACTAAATAAACACAAACAGACGTTACCTCTTCTCCAAAATTAATCACATCCACATTGACTTTCTCTTTTTTTAATCGTTTGGCCAACTTCACCAGCTGTGAAACAGATTTGGGGGAAACATTAGAAACTCACACTGTAAACTCAAATGATACCAAATGAATTTGTGGAAAAAACCTACATCTTTCTCATTGTCCTCCACTGGGCTTCCCACAAAAGCTACAATCCTCATCTTGTGGTTTTTGCCTTGTCTATGTTTAAGTGCCAGCTGAGTGCAAACATACACACATGCAACTTTAGCCAATTACCACACAACTTTAACATGTTAAGCCTCTGTGGTGTATACACTCACGTGTGCCACCCGTATGCCAGTGCAAAATGAGATTTTGCCGGTTGGTTGAACAGCATGAAGTTTTGAGAGTATGCGGCCGGTGTCTGCTGTTAAGGTGGTGAGGACTTCACAATTACTGCTTAAAACGAGCAGCCATCCATCATTACACACATACAGAACCGTCCCATCACATCATCACGTGAAAGCAAACAGAACACACATTTAGACACTTACTTGGCCATCGTGATGAGACCCACATTGTTTTCTGGGTTGCTGCGGGTCTTGGAGTGGCACACAATGTTGACAGCGTCTTGTTGTGCTTGTAATCGAGTTGGCAGGAAATCTCCATTTCTCATGTACTCGCTGTTGTCCACACTGTCAAATACAAGCTTAAAACGATCACATGGCTGCGTCTGTTACCGGCGTTCATAACGTTTGGAACTGAAGTGAAACATCACGTGCCGAACTTATTTACATTAAAGACAAAATAAACGGATTCCAGTATAAACATGAGCTAAATGTGCATCAAAACCAGATGTGATCTGGACACCATTTGTTTGTCTAAACATGTCGTCTATGCAGGCAGCTCAGTTTTATAACACAAGCAGCAGGACAAGATATAACACGTTACAGCATGGCTGTATTGTGTACTGTACTGTACTGTACTGTACTGTACTGTTTATGCTGTATGTTGTTAACGCATTTCTCTGTTGTCATTTCTCTCCATTGATCTGCTGAATAATGACTCAGGAAAATGTCCTTATATTCAGACACCAGCCGTTCATTTCTCCCACATTTCCTCACATAAGCGCTAAATGATGTGGCACAGTAATAAAACAGCTCCGGTCCTCGTGCTGAGGTGTTTAATTTAAACAGAAAACGCAGAACTGTGTGAAACAGCGCATTGGTTTATTTCTCACCAGACCATCGTACTTTCCAGCACCATCTTGGAAATCCTGCAGCAGCGTTAACAGCTACGGCGACGCTGATTGGTTTAAAGACAGAGGACGTTCATGTATCGAGGAAGCTGATTGGCTGAGCAACGCTCTCCGGTTTGAGGTTTTATGAGGTTTAAAATCCGCCTCAAACTCTTATGATGGTCCTTTAATAACTCTCACCACTTTTATAACAGTTATGACTTATAATCGCTGTTTTATTATTTACCGGTGTGAAGTAAATAAATAAACCGTGGGTCGGTGGGCGAACAAGCGGAAGTGACGTGACCGCTGATCCCAGATCAGCGAAGCGACTCGTAAAATTATTTCTCAACTGATACATTTATTGACAAATAATACAAATTAAATTATATATTTGCTGGCAGCAATATAATAAAATACACCCATAATAAAAAAAATTCAACAATTTATTCTACATTTTGGAAACAAATGTGTTAACCGTGACGTAAGGTTTTCTCAAGATCAGATGAGATTTCCTTTAAAGTATAAACATCTACATCATGGTCCATACACACAAGTTTCTCTCTCTGGGTCAGAACCGCAGCTGATCTACATCTGCTATGTAAAAACCCATCAAAGAACTGAACGTGATGTTTATAATGTTTATAATGTTAATGATGTTAATGATGTTTATAATGTTAATGATGTTAATGATGTTTATGATGTTTATGATGTTTATAATGTTTATGATGTTTATGATGTTTATAATGTTAATGATGTTTATGATGTTTATCATATTTATAATGTTCATGATGTTCATGATGTTAATGATATTTATGATGTTTATAATGTTTATGATGTTTATGATGTTTATCATATTTATAATGTTCATGATGTTCATGATGTTAATGATGTTTATAATGTTTATGATGTTTATAATGTTAATGATGTTTATGATGTTCATGATGTTAATGATGTTTATAATGTTTATAATGTTAATGATGTTTATAATGTTTATAATGTTAATGATGTTTATAATGTTCATGATGTTCATGATGTTTATGACAGACCGGTACGGGGAGTTCGGCAGTGTGGTTCGTGTGGTTAGCAGCTGCTGGGGTTCCAGCTGAAGACCACGTTTGCTGGTACCGGTGGGGCGATGTACCCGGGCAGCGGTTGGTACGAGGGATTCGGAGCCTGTTTCTCAAAACAGCTCCATCTGTGCTCGCCCGTCCTCTCGCAGCACTCGTGTGTCAGAGTCATGGTGGAGAACTCCTCCACACAGAACCGGGCCAGCGCGGACTCCCACTGCGGAGACACATCAGATCACTGCCGGTGCCCAAGCAACAGTGGCACCCATTGACTTCCATTAGAAAATCTTTGTGTTCCACCAAACATAAGCGTGACAGGTCGAGCTTGTACATAACAAGTATCAGGATGACAGACAACACAATAACTATCATAACTATCATAGTCTTGTGTATAAATCACAGTATGGATCAATCGGCCCCCAGCACAGAGCATCTGTCCGTCCGCACTCACCGCTTGTTCGGCACAACACAGCATCTGCTGGGCTTGAGCTCCGCTCCTCCCGCAGCACTGACCGAACCACGCCTCCGCTCTGTTGACCGCGGCCCCCGCGCGACGCACGTACCCGTACGCCGAGGGAGGAATGCAGCTGTCGGGATACCTGGGGCGGCTGTTGCCGTGGACGCAGAGCGCATGGAGGTTTTCCGCTGATGGTCTGGCTGGAGGGAAATACGGCTCCGGCTGATGTTCAGACTCAAGACTCCGTCCTCCTGCTTGGGAAAGAGCAGGAAAATGTTCTTCTCCATGTCATGTTGTTAATTATCTGAACTACAAGCTAGAAATCTCACTATTCATATGAGCAGGTGCCAATGTCACAGAAGAACCATTTTTGGTTCCTCAAGAACCTTTCAGATAAAGAACCGTTTCCCCCTTTGATTTGAAAGAAGCTAAAGGAGAATAAGGTAAATAGAGGATGAATGTGATGGAATAGGCAGGGATACCTCCTGAAGTTAGCTGAAGAATAAGAATAGCTGTCAGGGTGATTCTCCTTTCCATCACAGAGTGTGTGCTGGTGTGTCAGGCTGAAGATCTGAACTGCTGAGGCCGAGCTGTGATGGACTGTGAAGATCCGTCTGTATTTAAAGAGGCAGATTGTAAATAATCTGGAGAAGTTTATCAACAACACAGACAAAATGCTGGAGTTCAGCAGAGTTTACTATGAAGGTGTAAATTCTACAGATAACTGACATGACAGATAAGATTTTTGTGAGGTTTGTTTGTTTTAGCAAGTGGTCTCAAAGAAATATAAACTGATAAGTGTTTGCAGAAAATATCATTAAATGCTTTTGAAACATTCATTCCTGCTAAAGAAATGCATCAACAATATTAACCAAAAAATATATAAAGCCTATGTCTCTTTTTTTAAAACAACAGGTAAAAATATTCAGATAACACTTCAATTAAAAACATGGCAAAACAAATACGATCTTATGACTTCCTGAGACAGTTACAATGTAAAAATGAAATGCTGAGAAAACACAAAACATTATTAAATGTGACATTTTTTGCCATCATGAATAAAGTAAAACTTGAGCTCTCTGATCAAACACAAATTACATTTTGCACCTGAAACACTAATAATTCTATAACTATAATAATTATAATAATTCTATCATCATAAGATCTACTTATGGGAACACAAATCAACACAATGATTTAATATGAAAGTATTTGCTGAGATCAAAAGTTATACCTGGAGAAAAACTCATTTATCACCTCAGCCATAAATATACTGCAAAAAAAATACTGCAGAATTATCAACAAAACTAGAATTATTAGCTGCTTCACCAGAGCTTAAAACTAACTGTGTGTTCAAGTGAGAAGACAAAATATTGAGTTTGTTTCACGAAAGAGTCACTGAGTCACTGAGTGATACCAAAGACATGAACAGCCACACAAATATATCATATCAGCGACAGGAAACTCCTGTGTCATTATCTTACAGCAGAACATGAGCAAACAAAACTCAGGGTTAAATTTGCTGATACACACATATAAAACACAGAGTTTGTCTAAATAAAACATCATGTCAACCTGTGCGTCAAAAACCTCTCATATCTCCTCAAAACCAGACTAATCAAAAACTAGATTAACACAAACTTTCAAATTCTGTCCACCTAATAAAATAATGACGGATTTTATTATCTATGATAAATAGCTCCTAGAAACCTGTATCATGTATGATATGCCTCAACACCACAAACATGTTATGACCCTGTGTCTTCCATGGTGGTATAGAAGATTATATAAATATGTTTAGACCTCCTTACTCCAACATAACAGAAAGTGTTTTGATGCAGTGCTTTATAAAGAACAACAGGGGGCACTACAGCCATGTACACAACAGCCAATCACATCCCAAACAACACAAAAACATCACAAAACCCCCTTTCCATTCTCTTACTTTACCATTAAAAAACTATAAATAAATAATTTTTAGAGAGAGAGAGAGAGAGAGAGAGAGTTTGCAGGTGGTTTTCTCTGCAGGTGCGTGACAGTGTTTCGAAATAGAAATTAAAAACTCTTCTCAAACATTTATTTTCTGCACAAATCACTTTATCACTTGACTGTGTCAGTAATCAGTATTAAATGTATAACCTGTCCCACGCGTTACAGTTAGTTAACAGGGCGGAGTTCACCTCCACCCTGTTAGCAGAGGAATGGCTGTGACACATATACATTTTATACTGATGATATTCTATACGTAAAGATGAAACGGCACGATAAGATCATGTGCTGAAGTTTTAAATCACTCTGATAACCTCTCACTTTTTAGTCCACGTTTAATGATCACATTTTTTCATTTGGTTTTCTAAAAATGTTTTTATAAACATTATAAGCGTCTAAGTTGCACATCATGTGTAAATGTTGCACAAATGTTTCAAAGCGTTAAAGAATGTTACGCTGCTGCTGTTGAAATGATAAAGTTTTTTGGAAAATGTTCAGATTGTTCATGATTTAATGTTAAGTTTATGTTTCTCAGCAAAAATTTGTAACATAACAAACGTGACAAAAGTGTGGCTGATTTTATCATTTGTTACAATTGTTTCATTTATGAAATTTAAAATGTGCATTAAATACAGATGGAAGGGAAATAAAGAAGTAGAGACAATTCTTTAAATACTTTATTTTGAAGTGTTTTGTCATTTTAAAGAACAAACTGGTTTCCAAAATGAAACTATGAAGTATTGCAATTTAAAGTATATTTTTAAAAAACCAAATGACGAAATGCCATGTGTGTTCTTAACGTCTTCATACAACAAATTTACATTAAATTCACATTTGCATAAGAGCTGATAAGATTACTGAACATTACCCAATTATTAAAAGATCAGCAAACAGTGAAACCGTCTGAGTCTGAAGGAAATGTCTCTACATGTGAGTACAATGATTGGCTGCTGCAGGGCAGTGAGGAGAATTTAAGAGGTGAAACTCACAGTCCGCAGCAGGCGTCTGTGTCTGAGCTCAGGTAAGAGATCTGTCTCTCTGATGGAACCTCCACGCTAACAGTTGCTGGTATTAATGCTCAATTTTGTTTTGCAGCCATGGCAAGCAAAGGGGCTCTGGTCTGTTTCATTAGTCTGCTGTTGTGCGGTAAGACAAACTCTCCTATTTAGAAACGATAAAAGAAACATTTTTACTTGATTCAACTTCATGCATTAGAGTCTGTGCACAGAAAACTGTGTTCCAAAACATTTTAGATGTAAATATATATCATAAGGAAAATAAAGTCACATAATATTCAGTATATTATAAAGCGTAATGTTTTTGAATCAAATACACTTTGTTCCTCTCAGGGCTCTCCTGTTGTGGGCCTCCAGGAAGAGAGTTTGCCTTGTCCTACATGCAAAATTACATCACTAAACCCTACGAGTACCCAGACCACTACATCGAGGTGTTTAACCCACCCACCGCTAAGAGCAGCTCCACCGTCAGGGTCTCAGCTCTCGGAAACGTCCAGGAGAAGGTTGTTCAGCCCGGGCAGGTCGAAATTTTCCACTTCCCCAATGAAATCGAGATCACCACAACATCCAAGAGCCAGCAGACGGTTCTGGTGGACGCCAGCCAGGAGGTGATGGTGACGGCCGTGAACTACAGACTCTCCTCCTCTGGAACGACCGTCGTTTACCCTGTTTCAGAATGGGGCACAGAATACTACGTCTTCACACCCGTGTCTCCCCCAAACAAAGACCCCATGCCCTATGCTAATATGGAGTTTTCCATCACCAACCACAAGCATAAGAAAAACACAGTTGAGATTTACCTGCGTGGGGCCGTGATCTATCAGGGCAAGCAGTACAACAAGGGAAGCAAACTAGTAATTGATCTAGAACCTTACGAGAGCGTTCAGCTGCAGAGTAATGAGGATCTGACCAACACAAAGGTTCTGTCCAAGCACCCAGTGGCTGTTTTCACGGGTCACAGCTGCACGTGGCTCTTCGCTGGCTGTGACCATGTCTACGAGCAGCTGCTTCCTGTCAACAGCTGGGGGAGAGACTTCATCATCGTGCCCATCGTTTACAACGACCCCAAGAGATTTGACAGCATCTACATCCAGGCCTCACAGAACACTAAAGTTACTCTGAGAAGTCAAGACGGCAGGACCATCCCCACGCAGTTAAAAGGTGGAGATATCTACAGGGCTAATCTCTTTGGAAGAAGCTCTCTCCAAATCACCGCCGACAAGGGCATTCAGGTGCTTTTTGAGTTCAACGGAGGCATCACAGAGGAGAAAGTGATGAACGACCCGTTCCTGATGAACGTGCTGCCGATGGACCGCTACAGCGCCGCCTACACCCTGCGAGGAGAGAGCGGCTTCACCAACAGAGCCATTCTGATCGCTCGCACCAACAAACTGAGCGGACTGATGGTGGACAGAACTCAGCTGTCCAAAAACGTTCAGTGGTACAAGACAGGCAGCAGCGAATACTCGTGGACGCAGCTCACGTTCGACAACTCCTCTGCCGTGCATCAGGTCACGCATTCAGACGCACCTTTCGCTCTCTATACCTTTGGGGTGGCCAGAGTCAACGGTTACGGGACCTCTGCTTTTGCCCACCTGCCAGGTGAGAAAGATCATGTTTATTAGAACAAAGTTCAAGTAACACACAAGATTCTAAAACCACTAAAAAAAGAAAAGAAATAAAAATACACACACACACACGCATATATATATATATATATACACACACACACTAAATATATTACAAACATTGCATATAAATACTGTATGCATAAATTAATATTTCTAAACACTGATTATTTACTACTAACCACAAATGAAACTGCAGCTTCAAACAGAAGCTGATGTTGTTTCTGATTTCTGCGTTACAGTTATTCCACAGTGTCCCCCTCACAGCCACTTTGAGTTCTCCACGAGTTCTTGTCCAGCGACCTGCGAGAACCCCAATCCTCAGTCCGGCTGTTCTCTGACCCCGGGCTGCGTGTGTGATGATGGATACATCCTCAGTAAGAACAAGTGTATCAAGCAATCCCAATGCGGCTGCGTTTACTCCATTGGAAGTGAGAAACATTACCTGCCGCTTGGTCAGTCTGCCTGGGCCGACACCAACTGTAACATCAAGTGCACCTGCAACAAAAACGGCAAGATCACATGTGAGAAGGCCGGATGTCTCATCGGAGAAGAATGCAAGAAGGTTGGAGATCTCATGGGCTGCTTTCCAAAAGCTTACGCCACCTGCTCCATCTCAGGAGACCCTCACTACAACACATTCGACAACAAAACCTACGACTTCCAGGGAACCTGCACCTACACCGCAGCCCAAGCCTGCCACATTGAGGGAACAAAACTCACTCCCTTCACAGTCGTGGTGGAAAACGAGAGATGGGAGGAGATGCAAACAATCCCAGAAGTTTCTATGGCAAAAGTTGTTATTGTGGAAGTTTACAATGAGATTCTAGTTCTGAGGAGAAACCAGCTGAGACAGATCATGGTAAAGAAATCGCTGCTCATTCAAGTTTATTATGCTGAAAATCGTTTTTTAATTATGATGTTTTAATTTCAGGTTAATGGCGCTCTAACAAACATCCCCATCAGTCTGTTTAATGGAAAAATAAACGTGTTTCAAGAAGGAACTCACTACAGCATCACGACAGACTTTGGCCTGAAAGTGACGTATGATATGGTTTATCACGTTACCGTCACGGTTCCCAGCTGCTACCAGGACAAGATGTGCGGCCTGTGCGGAAACTACAACGGACAGGCGAACGACGAGTACCAGCTGCCCGACGGCAGACTGACCACCGATGTTAAGGTGTTTGGGGCCGAATGGAAGGTGCCAGTGGTGGGTGTGGTGTGTGACGACGGCTGCAGTGGAGATCTGTGTCCACAGTGTGACCCACAGAAGAAGGTCATATATGAGAAGGACTGCAGCATCATCACTGACCCTAAAGGGCCGTTTGCAGCCTGTCACAGCGTGATAAACCCAGAGTCCTACTACAACGACTGCGTCTATGACGTCTGCATGGGCGAGGGGGACCGCGACATGCTGTGCCACAGCATCGCCTCATACGTGATCGACTGCCAGGACTTTGGAGTTCTGATCCAAAACTGGAGAACACAACACTTCTGCCGTAAGCCTCCATTTAACATAAAAACAACATTTACAAACTAAAACCCAAACATTCTGAGTTCAGCCGCTCACAGTCTGTATACTTGTCTCCTGCAGCTCTGTCCTGCCCTCCCAACAGCCACTACCAGACCTGCGCAGAGATCTGTGGCACACCCTGCCCCGGTCTGTCTGACATCATCACCTGCGATAAAAACACCTGCGCAGAGGGCTGCGCCTGCGACTCTGGCTTCTACTTCAATGGAACCGGCTGCGTTAAAGCGAGTCAATGCGGCTGCTATGAAGATGGAAACTCCTACGATGTAAAACACATTCAAATTATTATCAAACAACATTTAAACCAAACTGAGGCACTACAACAGAAGACAATAAAATAACCGTGTTACTCCTTCACTCTTTCTGCTGCAGATCGGTGAAAGCATCGTTTCAGGCGACTGCACCGAGGTTCTGACCTGTCTGGCCACCGGTGAGGTGAAACACGAGGCGATGGAGTGTAAGAGCAACGAGGTCTGTCAGGTGAAGAACGGCGTCCGTGGCTGTTACCCGAGTCAGTGCATGATAGCGGCCGGCGGGATCTTCACCTTCTACAGCGGAGGACAGGGAACCATCACGGCGGCGGGAGCGTACGAGATCGTGAGAGTGTGCAACGGCGCTCTGGAGCTGGAGTGGTTCCGCGTGGTGGCCGACGTCCAGATCTGTGGCACCAGCGGAGTCGCAACAACAGCTGCTATATACGTTTACTTTGATGACCTGGTCATCAGCATTAACAGCAAACATGAGATCTGGGTGAGTCAGATCACAATATATACAACAATAAAAACATCTTACCTGATCTTTGTCTTCTGTCACGCAGCCCAATGCCTGATATTTCTCTTTGTTCTCCAGTTTAATGGCATGAAGATCCACAAACATCACTACACTATCAGAGACGGAGTTCTGGTCAGGGTGGAGAAGGATTTTGTCATCATTCAGAAGTTTGGAATCACAGTGTCTTACAGCATTAAACAGGAGCTCTCCGTGTCCGTGGGGAAATATCTGGCCGACAAAGTGTGTGGAGCCTGTGGAGAACTCAACTCTCACGACTCCTTCCAGACTCAGATGAACAAATACATCGCTGGAGATTTTCCCCGCTGGTGCGTGAAAAACACAACTGAAACATTTATGAAAGATTGAAAATCTGCTTCAGCCTGACTGATATTATATCTGATAAACATTCTAAAAGCATCTTAAATTTAAGCAATCTTAAACGTTAATATGGTTTCATCTTAAATGAATGATTGATGGAGGACATCTCTCATTCTTACTCAAACCGCATCATTTCTTCAGCCCACAGCCTCAGGCGCTTTGAATCAGACCTACAGTGAAAACAGACCATAATATTATTATAAACTCAATAAAAGTCACAAGTGTTTATAACAGCATGAGGTTTAAAACATGATGGCAGAATTTCTCTAAGTCACTGATTATTTTAACATGTTTGTTTTTATTTTCAGCTCCTGAAATCTCGTTCCTTCAGCCGAACAACTAAAGAAGAAACTCAAGATTCAACCTGATAAATAAATAATCATTGAATGATTGATCAATGATGAATCAATTAAACTCTAGCAATATATTTTTTGTCTTCCTATTGTTTAAATATTCAAAGCAATACAAACACACAATGTCTCTTCATCAAACACACAAGTATTCTTGCAATAATCAAAAATACTATAAACCCACAAGTAAATTCTTCCCAGATATACACACATATCACAGATATACACACATATCACAGATATACACACATATCACAGATATACACACATATCACATATATACACACATATCACAGATATACACACATATCACAGATATACACACATATCACATATATACACACATATCACATATATACACACATATCACATATATACACACATATCACAGATATACACACATATCACATATATACACACATATCACATATATACACACAT
>JBAJNP010008323.1:0-20490 GCA_036877545.1 Yasuhikotakia modesta | reverse complement strand
ATGAGGTTCTGAGTCGCTCTTGTTCTGGTTCAGGTGTAAAAGCAAAGCCTTCTGGACAGCAGGCAGGAAGTCCTGCATCCCGCCGGACTGAACATCCCCCTGCAGCGTGGCGTCAGGCAGGTGTCCAGCGTGACCGTCGTCTGCAGGTGAACACAGAACCACTAAAATCTTATTTTTAAACTTAGAGCTGCAGCTCTGCCTCTCTACCAACATCTCTGTCTGAAACATAAAACACTTCTAATAAAACGTCATTTCTTTACATTAATGACAAGTTAAAAATGTCAAAATGTAAAAAAGATTTAGTAGCATCTTGCATGTTTGTTTACACATGTAATGTAATTATAAAGAAAATGATGTTTTCTGTAAAATCTGATTCAACACTGTTGTTTGTTTTAAACACTGATCTGTTAGATACTTCTTTAACAACTTATAATATTTAATAACTAACATAATCATTTTTGTTCTTATATCTGAGTTGGATCAAATTTAAGGCCCACCTTGAGCCAGAGTCTGGCTGCTAAACAAGTTCTTGAGAAACTCTGAGGGCATCTGGCCCATGTTTTGGAACGGCATGTTCATCTGCATGTCAGGTGGAGGGGGGAACGGCGCCCCCTGCTGGCTGATGTGCTGCATGTTGCTGTGGAAGGAAGGCGGCTGCCCGTGGTGTCCTGGCAGAGGAGGGCGATGAACAAAGCCCTGGGGTGGCGGCTGGCCCGGTGGACTCTGTGGGACCACTGGACCTGTGAATGGTAGTGGAGGGCTTCCAATGGAGCCTGGAGGCGGTGGCAGGGAAGGATTTGGGGGGGACGACATGATATCCTCAGTGAAGGGCACAGGACCACAGCCTCCCTGAAACTGGCCAGCAGGGGGCGACGAACTGTTGTAGAAATTGGGCCTACAATGAAACAAAGAATTACTAACCAACCGTTAACTGTAAACACTGTTTTATAATTACACAAGCACAGACTACTAACAGTTGTGTTAGCCAATAATGACTGCATTTATTAGCAACTTAATCTTTAATTATTCAAATAATGAGAGACTGAATAATCTGTATTAATAATCTTGTATTTGACATACAAGCAGTTTAGTCCTCAAAACCCAACAATACCTCAGAGCGATTTTCTGGGCCAGGTCCACTGTCGGCTGCACTTTGATTTCAAACAGAGAGGGGATCTTCTTGCCTCCATCTGAGGGGCTTCCAGGCCCAGGGGTGGGTAAAAGTCCAACTCCTGGAGGTGGTTTAGGAAGCGGAGCTATCCCTTGTTTCCTCAGATCCTCTAACTCCAGTTCATCCTCATTCACGTTTTCCTCTTCTGTGTTGAGGATCTACAACATGCAACCATGATGAAATAATTCCAACATCTGATGCTAAAAATAAAACCCTGCTTCGTGGAGGACAACAGGAGGATTCACAGACTCCAGAACTCAGTATATACCTTTATCATTTTGAAAACCGACAGTTAATATTGTGCAAACATGGCAATAGAGAAGCAAAAGCTACAACCATGCAGTGTTTTTAAGCCAGCAGATGATGAATTTGTATAAATAATGTCATTTCGGTCTTTACCTTGTCCAAAAGTTCCTTGGAAACATCAGTCAGAGACTCGTGAGAGAACTTGCAGTTGTCACCCTGGTAACACTTTGCTCCAGTGTGAAAGAACTTGCAGGGGTACTCACCTACACGTCATGGTCAAGGTCCAAAACACGGACAGATGTAAAGACCTGGAACAATCACGTGTGTGTGCTGTACATCTGTTAGTCTCTGAGAGAAACAGGGTTTAAAGGATACTGTGCATGTATATGCAGACGTCTCCTTTGGTACAGTAACCCTGAACATAAAATTTACACAGTTCCTTCTTCTTTTCTGGAACAACATTCTCATGCTCAAACTTGCACTGGTCCCCCTGTGAGAGATGTGGAGAGAGGAGACAGAACATGAATAATGTCTATCAGGTACAGTTTAAATCACACTTGAGAAAGATCAAATAAACATACTTTGATGCATCTTCCCTCAATGAAATATTTACAGACATGCCTCCCGTTGTGTTCGACTGTGTGTTGATTAATGAATTCCTGGCTCATGATTGGACGCTTCTTCTGAAAACTGGGCTGACCTTTGGATTCCTGTACGAAAGACATCAGATCAGAGACATGACAGCTCTGCAGATCACACTGGTGACGTTTATTTCAAAGAAGATATTCTCACCCCGTCTGCTCCACCCTGCTCTCCTCCTCGGCCACGCCCCCGGCCCCAGATCTTTCCTTTCTGTTTCTTATTCTTGTTGAGCATGCCACGCCCCCTGCCCATGGCACCACGCCCTCGGCCACGCTGCCCACCAACTACAGAGAGGAGAGGCCATCGCTCATGAATTATTCAGCAGCTACAGCGTGAGCATAACACTGAGGTGTCTGTAATCCTGCGCTGTGCACACATTCTACAAAACACATTCTACAAATTCACACTCTAATAACAACTGACTGAGTTCTTATCAATTTAAACAGAGCTGAACTGGACAACTAGTTAAAGCAGTTAAGTAATTGGAATGGTATGTGTCTATTTTATCCCCACACACAGATGACTCCACATTTATATACGGCTGCAGTACAGAAGCAGAGCAGTGTGTACATGAGAAATAAACATACACTGCTGTTGTTGTTTCTGTTGTCTCTTCAGCATCGCTCGCTTGCTCTGGTCTTTAGGTTGCCCTGCTTTGCCATGACCAGACAACTCCTTAACATGTTTGTATTTACACAGCTCTGAGAAGTCCTCCTCCTCTTCATCATACTCATACTCATCTTCACTGTAGTCGCTGTATTTCTCCAGTTCACTGTTCTTGTGCTGTGTTGACCTCGGCACTCTTCCAAACTCATTTTCTCGCTAGAGATGTGAGTGGAAGAGGAACCATATCAGATGAGATGTTTGCTGAGGAGAACAGAACTGCACATCAAGAAGCTGAGGAAAGACTCACCTCTGGCAGATCTTCATCACGATACGTGCCTTTCTTCTTGTTTCTGGGTCGGTCCTGGCGCTCATGTTCTGAGTCACAGCTGTCTGAGCTGGAGGTGCTGGATGGAGAATGATGCTGAGGGACAAGACAACTAGAGTTAAACCCTCACTCATCTACAGAAACAAATGACTGCAGGATCAGGTTTAAAAGTCTTTCAAACTGAGACCTGTTTGCTCTTTTTAAACTCTGAACACAATAAACAAAATATTCACATTTAAAGAACTAGATTTATGCTACACAAGTGCTTTTAGACAAATATGTCTCTTCCTAACACAGCAAACGAAATGCATATTTATTCAAGTTTATCTCAGACATTTGTGGCCACTGAATAGAAAATGATGCTAAACTGGAAACCAGTAAAACCAAACAACTGTCAAAACAATTAAACACTAAAATTACCTTCTGCCGATCTCGTCTTCTCCTTTTGGATCTTCGCTTGTCTTTAATTTTCCGATGTCTCTTTCGGGAGTGACGGTCTTGATTGAGTCTAGACTCTTTTCGAGAGTGAGTCTTGTCATCTTTTTCTCTTTCCTTCTCTTTGTCTTTCTCCACCTCTTCAGACTCCTCTTTGATCTCCTTTACCTCTTCCACACTTATCCCTTCATCATCAATTTCTCCATCCTCTAATTCTCCATCCTCCCTTTTGAAATAAAAACAAGAACTTTCAAAATGTGTTTTAAACCAAACGCTTTAGCAAAGCCAGACAAAGATTTAATGGAAGAGTATATGGAAGGCTGTTTAATTAGACAAACATCTTTATGTACAAGAGCATTGCATTTTAAAAATAAAACATCCACCCATATAAAATATACATTATATTAAATATACATTTAATCATTATTGAGGGTAGAAAATTATGTTTTGATGAACGTTATTGAGCTCTAATTAAACCAACACTGATGTGAATGTTTGTTTCACATCATAAGCGGTTGATCAGTGTTGAGGTCTGCAGCGAGAACAAGAACTCAATAACAACGGTCTGAAGGTTTCTTAATGTTTGACTCAGAATATTACACAGCATGGATTGAATGAAGACTTCACACACTGGGTACAAAGGCCACATAAACAGCGGCTTATAAAGAGAGACCGTGTCTACTTAATGTGCTTACAAAACACATGATCATGGCAAAGATGCATTTTTCTCTGTTATTACATAAACATACCTTAAAACGGTACAGTATGTAGGTGTATTTATTATAGGGTATGTATTATCTGTGTTTGATGATGTCTTCAGTGTTGAACAAGGGAAATTTGGGACATGAAGAAACACAAGCCTTACTAACATTTGACCAATGGAATCATGGGTAAATGGGTACAAATGTGCATTTTTAATGTTTATTTTAGGACACACTGAGACAAAAGGTAGAAAATAATCTGAAAGCAACTGTCACGGTTTGATACGTCTAATGAGACGTGTCTATGCCAGCCAATCTCATGTGCTTATTCACACTGCATGTTGTGTTTATACATCACTGTTGGTTCAGCCAGCGACAGGACAATCATGTCTGGACACAATCAGTCAACTGCCCCATACAGGAATCACCACTCATCACTGCAGAACAGACCCCATTATCTGAGAGAAACTGACCTGCTTTTATGTGCATCTTGCTTCAAAGCCATGGCATTAGCAAACATTTACTTTGGAGGAATATTTAAAATCTCAATGAGAAACTACCTGAACAAAAATATCCATGCCTGGTCCTGCCTAACAGCTGAAACCGTCCTGTTTCTATTCTGATTCACGAGGACTTTGTCGTGATTTACAGCTTGACAACCACGGACACATTTCTGCCAAAGTCAAGCTGAACCTCAGCCTGAAGTTTCATCCGATGTCCCAACAACAGCCCGTCCGAACCGCAGCAGACCGCGGGGGGCGGGGCGCTCCAGCGGCCCGTGTGTGGGCGGGGCACTACACGCTATTTACATATTTAACAGCCCTGAAACGACTCGCGTGGGGCTATTAATTAACATTACAGTAATAATAAACTCCCACAGTCGGAAACACCAAACGCCCTTAAACACGGGAGAGGTAAATAAGAGCGTAAACATGGGGGCAGGCGATGGAGATGGACACAGATGAGCAGTGTGCGCGTCTCTCTGTAACGCATCGGTAAATGACAGCGCATGCAGTACAACATGTTCACTACTTGAACTGGGGGAAAAGGCCTGTCCGAAATAAAACCGAAGCCTCACGTCCTTGATAAAAGACCCGAGATAGAGGTGAAGAAAAGACATGAAGACATGAACCTGCACAGTGAAGCAGATAAGAACATATTTACTCGACCTTTCTTCCCCTGCCAGCTCACAGTCTGTCATGTTTTTGTCAAGTACGGGGCTTGGGGGACTGGAGAAGAGGCTCACAAAAGCCATGATGGTTGGAACCACAGCGGGCCTTTCTCCGCAACCAGAGTGAGACGCATCAGTCACTCGTTTGCTGAAGGTTTGGATATATTGACAGTCTGGAGAAAAAAACTCACGGTTTACGCGTCTCAACAACACAAGAGACGCTTAACAACAGACATGATATCCTCTGTTATGTTTAACGCTGTCTCAACACAGCTTTGAGACCCCGGCTTTGTTTACGTCCCCGGCGGCTTCACAGACGCCCTGGTGCGAGAAAGCAGACGGAGAACGTCGCGTTCACTTTCGACGCGTTTGTCGGGATCTTCCGCAGACATGGCGCCCGCGACGTTTCGTCAAAATGGCTGCAAGGGTCTTGCACGGGCTGGTGGTCCCGCCCAGCGTACGATCAGGGCCAATGGCAGCGTTTGCATTCGATCGCGGGACACAATGACTTGCGCTTCTATTGGTGGAAGCCCTGGCGCCTAAGCGCGGATGGCACGTTCCAGTCGATCTATTGGTTGATAGAGATGCCAATCATCTGCATACGCGCCGCAGTTAGCGTGACGCATTGTTTGTATACAGACGGTGTAACGCTGTAACTCTTCTGTTCTGCATCGACTTTAATTCATAGTTTTATTTGGTTGTTTTGCTGTATTCGTTTGTCTGCTTGCCTCTTGAAATAAACTCGTAAAACATGTATCGCAATTATAATTTTAAAACATTTAACACTGTGATGTTTTGCATGAATATCAGTTGTGCTAATGTTAATGAATGTTTCTGTAAATGCATTTATCCCTCAGATCTTGAATGTATAACAAACCCCATTACGACCGTGTGGGATTTTGAATGATCATACGAACTTTTGTAAGAGCACATAAGATGACAGCATTACTGTCTGATCTATGGCTCCTGCTGTTTAACTCTCTGCATTCTGTGGGAATCGTGATCCTACGAACAACATTGTGTGTGTTCATTAACTACATGTATCTGTCTCCTCGGTGTTTATTAACTTATTATCCACACACAAGATTATACTGTCAGTAAGAGTTATTAAATCGTATTTTAGTGCATTACCCACATTAAACATCTGGGGGCAGCAAAATCAAACACGTTTTAAAAGTTCTTAATACTTCTCTCATTTTGTACATGTCTTCTGCTTTAGAAGTTGAAGACAGGACAGACATTTTTCTTCTAATGTTCAGACCCACCATGTACTGCATGAATGTGTCCTGCTCCAAAACAATGTGTTATCTGGCCAAACCTTAGCCACCCTGATCTGAACGCAATGATATACTGCTGAACACATGTTAGGTAAGTGTTCAGAGCTGTAGAACTAAACATGTAATGAGCAACATGAACAATGTCTCGTGTTTCTGCACGTCTGCATAAAGTCCAACTATATATGGTAAAAAAAGGCAACAGTTACAATATTAAAATCATTATTGACAATTAAAGTTATTATACAACGTCGAGGAATTCACAGGTTCCAGTATAAGTCCACAGTAGACGAACTGGGTCATGAAGAACCGAATCTTTAAAACGATTTCCGACCAGTGAGTCAAATATTCCCACAATTCCTCGCGTTTAGTTCAGTTAAAATAAATAATCTGTCCTTCACTTCAGCGTTATTGACTAAATATTTTAATACAAATATAAATGTTGTGTTAAATAGGCTACATTTCCAAAGCATTGTTAATAACACGAACAGTGCCAATAGTATTATATATAATAATAAATAATAGCAAACAAACAACAATAATGTAATGATTAAAATAAGATGAAGAATATTTCTGCTGAACAAACGAGAGTCGATTGGAGTGAATCGTTGGAGTCGATTCAGGAGAATGACTCGTTGAAACATCACAACGGCAGAGAGTCAGTGAGTGTTCAGGACTCACGGCAGCATCTCAGCTCTCTCCTGCTCCATCAAACTCTTGCTTTCATTGGGTTCAGACACACGTTTGAAGAGGTGAAGACCTCTGAGCATTAGCACGGAACGCAGTTTGACGAGCTTCTCAGCGGATGCAGCATGAATCGCTCGCATCTCTGCTGGATCTTCCTCTGGCTGTCGCTGTTTTCTTCGCATGAGTGTAATGATGCGACACAGGTGAGTGCGAACGCACAGCATTATTATATTACATGATATCCATCTGAACATTAGACACTTACACATTTAATGATGACTACTTCACTCTTGTGGGGTTTTCTCTGACATTCAGTGAATCGCACAGGTGTAGCAGAGACCACCAGGTGCCGTGAACACATCCATCATTTAAATACTAACACATCCTGTTCATATTCATGTGCTGTACAGCTTTACATAATTCTCCTGAATGCAGCACCATTCCTACTTAACATGTGGCTTAAATGGTTTTGGGACACCAAACCATCAAAGATTATTACATATGTTCTGATATTAGCACCACCGTTATTTACAATGGCAAAAATGTGGTGAAATTTAGGAGTGATGCATTGTGTTCCCGCTCTAACAAGACTGTATTTAACTGCCCTGAGAAACACACAGGAGATTGGCCTCTTTGGACAGAGGTCCTACAGACATCTGCCTCACAGCTTTTTGTAAAACTGCCATGAAGCTGCTGAAGGAAAAGAGAAGGTCTCTAACATGTGGTTTCTGGAGAGGAGTGTAGAAGTTGCCTACTGACCGAATGCACACGGGACAACATTACTTCTGATAAACTGTTCTGTAAAAGTGGAGAAATATTTATGTTTCTAAGGGAACATGGCTTCTGCTGTGCTGGCACGCTGATAACTTCCTAAACATTGGCCAGAACCAAAAGACTTTCATGTTATGCCCCACAGGAGTGCCTATGTAACGTATGACATCACCAACAACATCTGGCTTTGATAATTCATCTGTGCCATTTTTCATTTTCATACAAAGCTAACGTTTAGTGGTAATGTTCCTTGCGATCGCTCCATATGAGGTCAAGTCAGTCTATAATTAAGCGATAACTGCTTGCCATCAAATTGTAAGCAGGTGTTCAGATGGTAGCTGAACTGGACGTATGGCGCTTATTTTTCAGGGTTGTGTGGATAAACACAGAGTGATGAACATGCTGCGGCAAATGGAGAAGTTTCTGAAAGGACAAGAGATACGATTCACGGAGGGGCTTCGAGTTATGAAGTCTAAACTCACCAATCTGCAAAACTCTGTGTCCAAATTCCCACAAGCCGACCAGTCCTCATGTGAGTATACTGTGCAATTTAATGTTAGTTTCTTCAAAATAGCTCTGCAAACATACTGTGAAGAACACTTTATACTGGAGTAATCCCTCATAACCTGCAGACTCAGGTCATTTAGGTATGTGGAGCTGCTAGCTTTATTGACTCTAGCTCTAGAGAATATAAAACCTGTATATATCAGAACCTGTTAACAACATCACATGTATAGTAACAAAAAAAATTCAATTCAACACAAAAGTCATTTTAAAGCCATTGTTTTAGTACTGACATTGACAAGGCAACATTTTGAAGCTACATTTCACAGACGTTGGCAGTAAAGACTTCAGACTTCAATAAACATGCTGTGTGGAGTGTTACTGTAGTTACTGTACATCACTACTGCACTGTAACTGTACCACATCAATGTGGTCCAGTCAATACAGATGATTTTGGAATGTCACTCCAGTATACGAGCCCTTTAATTCCAGTAAACAGGCTGAAATAAGCATCACATTCTAACAAATCAAAGATTTCTCTGAAACTTCAATCATTTGGGTTTAAATAACATGAAATGACCTCCACACTGAGACTCTCTGTCAGGACTGCAAAAGTTCTTTACAGCTGAAGTTAAAGGAACTGTGTAGTTGTGTAATGTGTCAGATGAATGTGTCATTTAAGCAGATTTGTTAAGATCAAGTTACTCTGGTGTTTGTTGCAGGTAACGTCTGACAGGGTGAAAGGAAGGTGTCAAAAACTGTTTTCTGTCAAAAACAAGCATCTCTATAATGACGTTCTAACATTGTGCAGTCGTCTCTTTCACAACTGTAACAGAGAACAAGGCCTTTAAATCAACATGCTCAGATACACTCAGTAATATTTCATTTGTGGTTGCCAGTTTCCTGTTTTTCCTGAGTCCTCCATGACTTCCAACACTAACATGCATTAGTTGTTTCCTTGCTTACATTACATAAGACATTGGTGCTTGGAATGTAAATGTGTCTCAGATATGCAGAATGATGAAAGAGTAACATGGTTTTATAGTAGTATAGTAATAGTAGGGTATTCATTTCTGAGATAAGAAGAATCAACATATAGAACGTGCTGACATATTTGAATGAACATATTTGAATAATGATACATTTGATGTCAATATCTCTGCAACCCATTTCAGCCTGTAACAACATATTTCTGAGGGACACAAGATACCTGAGAAACACACAGCTGGACTCTATCCAGATGGTATCAGATGGTCAGTCAGCAGTCCCACATGAAAGCCGCATTCATCAGCCAAACAGGAAAACCTTTCAAAGAGTAAAGAAATTATATATCAATGAAAAAATAACATGTTCTGATGAATCATGCACAAGTAAATAGTTTCATGTTGACATTGAGATGAAACTCATACAAACATGTTTATCTAAGTGCCTCGTGTGCTTGTATGTCTGTATGCAGTGAGACATTCCCATTTTCTTCCCATGACTGATTCCATATTCACCAACATTCCTGCCTTCTGGCAAAACTTCCAAACGTTTTCGTGTGGAGTGATTTCCGTCCCTCATGTTCTTCTCTCATTCAACCCCTCCCTTTTCTCCTGTCATCTCCTCTCCAGCTCAGATCTCCTGCCCACCTCTGGCAGCTCCAGCCCACGGGAGGAAGTTTGGATCAAAAAATCTGGTGGGTCATGAGGTCCATTTCACATGTTCTCAGGGGTACCGGCTGGTGGGAAGCGGAACACGTGTATGCCAGGAGAACGGCACCTGGAGTGGAGGAGGGATCAGCTGTAAAGGTCCATCATACATTGTTACTCACTGAAAACACAGATTTTACTCAGAGTGATATTTTACTCACACACACACTCAGGCACACACGCACGCACGCACACACACACACACTCAGTCAGTCACACACACACACACACACACACACACACACAGTCAGTCAGTCAGTCAGTCACACACACACACACACACACACACACACACACACAGGTGAAGAAAGCTGAGTCTTCTGTCCTCTGTGTGAATGAAGCTCTCAGTGATGTGAAACAATAGAAACACCTGTGGTATCTTCTCAACGGTCTTCATGTTTCTGGAGTACTGTAAAAAGATCCTGCAACACTGTAAGGGAAATGTTGAACACGCATGGCTGAATTTTTGCTTCCCAGGCTCTTTAAAAGCAGAGCTGGAGGCTTTTGATTGTATAACTATTTACCGCATACTTTGCATACTTCTCATTTTGTTTTGATGCCTTACCATTTTATTTAACTTTATAATGTGGAGAATAGTAACGGTGAAGAGCGATTAGGTGTCTCAGCGTTTGAGTAGCAGTGTTTGTTTTCTGTATAAACTCCCAGCAGGCAGAGGGTAAAGCTCATTACAGCTGGTCCAGGGTTCGATAGCACACAAGTATTCTAAGCATGCGATTGATGACTTCCTTTAATATCACTGCAGGCGGGTCGAGACATTCCAGGTGGTACAGTGGGACGGTGTGTCTGAAAGAGGGGGTGTGTTCAAGCTTAAAATGACACACAGTGTTATGCCTGTGTTTCTGCAGGTGTGTTTTTCTGAGAATCTATTTTGGGTTTTTCCTCCAAAAGCGCCTTTGAGAGTGATTGAGAAACATAAATGTTCATGGTTAGTTCAGGAATATCTCAGAGACTGAAGCGAGTCATTTACATCTGCAGATTCTCGCTCTTCAGCTTCTTGGGAAAGTAAATAAATACATGAAGGATCGTGAGCGCTGCAGTCGAAAACATTCCTTTGGCTGGAACGTTGAAACTTTAGACTCCAAACCTCCCTTTTCTGTTTGAATATCCTCACATTTTATGTCCAGTTAACACTCAATCTTCTTCACATCTCAGAGAATTGTGTGACCGATTATTTTCCAATGATGTTCCCACTATTCAAGACAAAATCCACCAATCAGAGAAGTCATTGTTACTATAGAAACAGAAACAGCAGCTAAAAAGCTAAACAATGATCAAACAAGATATGTTTATATTTACTGAAATACTGTATGATGTGCAATATAAACATATATATATGTGTGTGTGTGTGTGTGTGTGTGTTCAATATTGCAATGTAATCGCTCAGTCATATCCATATAGTCATTTGTTTAATGGTTAGTGTCAACATTTTAGTTTCTAAATAATTATGATCGATGCCAATTTATCATTTTAAACAAATCGTGCTCTAATGTCAACATGACCACAGATGAAATGAAAGTAGCTGATGAGAATCATGTCATTGGAGGGTACATTTCTGCCTCTCAGCGAACGTCTCGTCTTTACCAGACATGTGCTCATGCTTCTCCCTAACATGAGATCTTTACAACAGCAGTAAATTCCTGCTGCTGCTGCAGATGTAAGAATCCCAGTAACAAATAACTGACCTTGTGATCCTCACTGTTATGGATGCAAACAGCACAGGCAGGACGAGTGAGAGAAACACAGCAGATAACAGTCATTTAAATGTCATTCCAACATACCAGGAGATCCGTTTCATTCACGTCGGTGTACAGGAAACAGAAGAATGTGGGCATGTTAAACTCCATCAGCCATACACGTGTTTTCCAACATATTCACTTCTGTACAGACACTGAGATTCCAGTCTGAGACATCTGAAGTATTCCTTGCTTTCTGGTTTAAATAGAGTACAGGTCCAGCCTTCATTATCTGCAATGACATAATGAGGAACGTAATGAGAAGCTGTTACAGAACATGTTAGAAATAATTTCTGAGACCAACTAGCAATATTGAAAAAACACTGTAATATCATGCTTTTATTATTCGTTTAACCATATAGCAAATATTAATTGGAATTTTTTTTAATTTAAAACTGCAGAAGTTGCAGTTTTACAGTAATAAGAACACAATGAGAATCACTTCTGAGTGACATAAAACAGCACAATCCTAAAACATCCGCTCACCTCATAATATTGAGAATTTGGGAGGATAATTCTGGGTAAAGTTTATTGCAAATTGACATGTGGGTGTATCTATGACAACATGTCCGGGTTACATATGATTGAATGGTTTCATATCGTTGGTCTCAGCTGAACCATCACACATTGTTCAGAGTGTTCTGTGATTGGCTGTTGATGACGGTTGTCTCGTGACAGATGTGAGCGTGTGCAGCAGTAACCCCTGTCAAAACGGAGCCACCTGTGTAGAGACCCTTCACCAGTACAAGTGCACCTGTCCACACAACTGGAGCGGAAGCCACTGTCAGTATCGCACTCAGACAGGTCTGTGGTGTCACGGTAACAAACATGTTAAAAAACGGTAAAAAACCTGAACGGTTGAGCATGTGACAAACCTTCAGCGATCACACTGGTAAAAGAGGATGTGTAATAAGCTTGTCTTGACCCGACCCACAGCTAGAGATCAAATCATCACAGCCCTGAGCTACAGAACAAGCATCTATCAACACCTCACAACCACAGAGCAACACACTAGCACTGTTAGATTAAATGTACCTGTTTTCTGCTCTGAAACTGAAGTGTGTATAATGGGAATATGTCCTCTCTCCCACAGCGCCTCCAGAATGGAGTGTCATGAACGATCCGTCCTTCAGCCGGAAACCTCGCTGCGCTAAAGTGGAGGGAGCCCAACACTGCACCTGTGACGCTGGCTTTCATATGAGTGGAACCTCAGACAACAGCATCTGTCGGGGTCAGTCTACAGACAACACATGATCATTGTGGTAGGAAACAATAAACTGCTGGTGGTGTGAGTGTCATTTTAGTCTAGCTTACAGTGAAGAAATTACTGTAAAGCCTAAAGCTGCTTTTATACATAAATACAATATCACAACATCTTCAAACATCATTATCTGAAGTGTGTCCCATCCTTTCAACACAGGCTGAGTGTGTGTACAGATATAAATGAGTGTGAGGTGTATAAGACTGAGTGAGTGTGTGTTTGTGTACAGATGTAAATGAGTGTGAGGTGTATAAGACTGAGTGAGTGTGTGTTTGTGTACAGATGTAAATGAGTGTGAGGTGTATAAGACTGAGCGAGGGCCTCTGTGTGCTCATGTCTGTGTAAACGCCCCGGGATCGTACCACTGCTCCTGTCCCACCGGATACAAACTGCTCACTGACGGCAGGAGCTGTGAGGGTGAGACACAATCACTCCTTTCTTACAACACACACGCTTCCAACCACTCAAAAACTAAACTAAGAATCTATAATGTAACATCTAAAACTATTTTAACCCTCAAATGAAACATACAGCCACTCCAGAACCCTGTCTGCTGAAATAGCTCATTATAGGAGGAGAGATCTGTGCTGCTGAATTCTTAGTTTAGTGGTTTGGACTAAAATCTGACGTGTCAGGCAGGAAACACTGTGAAATACATTTGGACACCTCACAAAGACCCGCGGGGGTAAATGCAGTGACTCGGTTAAAAGGAACCTTAAGTGTGAAAGGAAATCAGTTTTTGGCTGGTGTCTTGGAGAAACATTTTGGGAGCAAAGGTGAGGAAGTTCTTCTCAGTGCTTTTCCTGTGGGCTGCTAGTAAACAGCCCTACAGATGACTTTAGCTTGAGGAAGCAGAAGACTAACTAACTAGCAGTAGTGACGCTGCTAACATGAGCACATTTTTCAGTAGCATGAGAGTAGCTCAGCTGTTTCTAATATGGCAGATTATTTGAATAGATAGTTGCTGATCTTTGTTGAATAGTTCGAACTCTGTTAAACATCTCACACAATCTGGTCAAACGTCATCACAACAACAACTCACTATTTCACTAGACAACTTCACAACAACAACAACTTCACTATCATCAATGTTTTCTTTATTATTTGACTTTAGGTTAAGATTAGCTGTTGTCATTTCGTCTGTAATTACATGATTTCACCCTAACTCTTGTTCAGTATTATGTAAATCTGTTTCAGAAAATAACTTGTACCATCTGACAGTCAAATATTCTATATTAAATACATATTGCTTAACAGTAGTTTCCCTCACAGAGATGATGTCACTCAGAGGAACTGTACGCAAATCAATCTGAAATCCAAATAAACAATCTCAGCTCTCCCCTCAGGTAGCCACAGTTTCCAGCTGACCCTTTCCTGTCTTATTCCTTCTCTCTCTTTCTCCCCCCGCTCCTCCAGATGTAGATGAGTGTCTTACACTGCAGCACAACTGTAGCCGTGGTAACACCTGTATCAACACCGGAGGAGGTTTTCAGTGTGTTAACCCTGAGTGTCCGCGTCCACACGCCAACGCCAGCTACGTCAAGACCTCGCCGTTGTGAGTGAGCGCAAACACACACGCAAACACATGCACACAAACACTCACACACACAAACACACACACGCAAACACATGCACACGCACACACTGCTTCAGAACTCTGCCCACATAGACAGCTGCCATTCAGCATACTAATGAGATGGAGCCTGATAAGTGTTGGAGTCGGAAACACAGGCAGCAGATTTGAGTTCGCATGTTTCCAAGCTAACAACACAACAGTCTATAAAAATACGTACTGGGTAAAACTACAAACGGAGACAGAGTGAGTATATTTTCCAGCTTGTGTTTCCATAGCAAACACGTGTCCATCTCTCAGAGTTTTAAACTGCACTGGGGGCCACTAAAGTCCAAATCACTTGCTGTTTGCACACATTATCATTTTAGTAGGTTACAATCATTTGTTTTTCTTTCATTCCTGTTTATGATGTAAAGTGTTTGTTAAGCTGACTAGAGCTGTGAATGGCCCCTTTGTGTCCTGCTGAATTTGAGAAGCTGTAAGTCACTAAACCTTGAAGCTTTCAGGCATTCAGAACTTTCTGTTAAACAACGGCCCAAGTTCAGACGTCAAATGTGTCAGCGAGCTCCCTATCAAACTGCAAATCATTTCAACATTTAAATTGCATTCTGATGTAATTAAGTGCATATGTCATTAATTCAGCTAGTTTCAAGGCAGCAGATTTGCCTTAGCAAACATCAGAAATGCTTTCATGTTGCATGTTTATTAAACCTAGTTTCCCCACTATGTTGTTTCTCAACAACCCAGCACATTGTCACACACTGACACAACGTTACACACTGTATCCTAATCCTGTCACACACTGACACAACGTTACACACTGTATCCTAATCCTGTCACACCCACAGCCAGTGTGAAAGAAACCCCTGCCTCATGGAAAGCCGCACCTGTCCTTTAGCTGCAAAAACCATCTCGTACCATTTCCTGTCTCTGCCCTCCAACCTGCCAACCCCCGCCACCCTGTTTCGTATGGCCACCGCAACGGCTCCGGGTCGGCCCGGTCCGGACAGCCTGCGCTTCGGCATCGCTGGAGGAGGGGACGCCAGGAGTCTGTTTGTCATGCAGCGCTCAGATCGCCAAACTGGAGAGCTGATCCTGGTCCAGCCGTTACGAGGGCCGCAGCAGCTCAGCGTGGAGGTGGAGATGTCCGAATACGCTGACCGCGTCTTCCAGGCCAAACATCTGGCCCAAGTCCACATACTGGTTTCCTCCTACGAGTTCTGAGGAGGTGAGGATGTCTGAGCTAGTGGTTGCGGGTGTGAGCTGAGGGAACGATTCAGGGAGAAGCATGTTTTCTTCTGACAGCGTTGGAGAGACTCAGAGATCATGTTGAGCCGATGCTGGGGTGGAGCAGACAGTCAGTGTAAAGTGACATTATTATGTGATTTTTCAACTCTGATGTACTCGTATAAAAATGCTTATAGGCTAAAATACTCCCAGTTTAAATGTGTAACGACAATAATGAATTAGCTTGTTACCTGGGTTTCCAGAAGAGTGCAACACTGACTCTGTAGCGCTGCTGTCTGTTGAGCTCTGACATGTCAAAACAAGCTTCTGTCTGCAATCTGTTGAAGAAACGATGCAGAAATTATACTCTTTAATAAACCAAACCAATCTGATTTAAGAATGACAATCAATATTATGCATTAAGCGTATGCAGAGACATGACAACTGAAGTCTAAGGGTAAGATAGACTTTCAAGTTAAACAAAATTGTGATGAAAAAACTCTGGTTTCTGGTTGCTTGGTTACATCAGTAAGAAAACAACAGGAAATGAACGTACAGATTGTTTATATAACAGCAACAGTTACACTGAATAAGCGCTCAAGAATTAATGCCTGACAAACATTTCCTGGGAAATTGCTTGTTTTTTTATATTGTCAAACTCTTAAAGAATGGTGTCTCAACTTCAGTGAATGTTGAAAGTGAATTTCAGCTTGTAAATTTGCTGTTGCCAATCAATTAGACCTAATAAACAGTTTAACACACAGTAAAGAAACAGTAAATGTTTTTATTGAGAACAACAATATCTGAACAGTTCTGTGATATATTGCGGTAAATGAGGTTTGAATCTAAAGCTGAAATCAGTATTTTACACACGTTTGCATTTTGCACAGACTGAACATTTCTGAATTAGTCAAACAATTACTGAAGATTAACAGTCAATTAATCAAATGAATAAATGGCTGCAGTTGAAATGACATACGCAGCGTTCGGCTCTTTGTTCTCTGTTGATGTTTGAAGCTGTAATCTCTCAATCTGCATGTTCTTCAGGGGGAATATTTGATGTTTTGGTTTATATCTGCATCAAAAGAGCCAAAAAATACTTGTGGTATTAATTATTCTTTCTGAAATCAACTCTGAATGTGAGCTTAGAAATTAAAAGAATGCCAGGAACAATATATGAGGAAATTAAAGTATTAAAGAGTATTTCTCAATGTGTTTTTCAATTAGATATTTGCAAAAAACATAATGTTGACCATATGCACACACAGACAGACACACAAACACACACAGACACACACACTTCATCTCTTCTCTCTGAGCAGCTTTACATGCAATAAGATCAAAAGAAAGACAGAAGCACATGTTTTCTTTTTCAATGTTCAAATCATTGAGGAATCATTGTGTCAAATTCTCTGTTCACTGGCCCGTTATGAAAGTGATTAAATGCAGCCCGGCCTGCCAAACAGCTGCAGTGCCCAGAGACCCTCATGCTATAAACATTCAGCATGATGGCAGCGCATTTACCAACTCATGTTATTCCAAACCTGTGTGACCTCATTTCCTCTGTGGAACACAAAAGAGAAGTTACAAACTGTTCATGCTGCTGGATTAAAGCACACAGAGCAAAAACATCACCGTTAAAACAGCTACAACACGTCCCAAACGCCTCTTTCAGCCTTTATACTGCGTCTGTTTCCTGGGTCAAGAAAACGCTGTAATCTGTCATGTTGGCGCTGTACTCATCTGAAACACAAAATTAAAGGTTACTTTGTTCCTTATGTATGTTTCGGTCGAATTTAACCAAACTGACATTATCCACTAGAACCACAATGACAGCCCAAACTATAAATCATGATTATAAACGTACAGTTGGGTAAGAAGATTTAACTAAGAGGTGACGTTTACCTGTTACCTTTGACTGGATTTGTGTTTTGAGGTGAAGTGGGGCAGCGTAAGTTTAACATTAAGTCAAATACAAGAAAAATAAAACTGCATCGGTGTTGAAGTCATTCTTCTGACGCCCCCGTGTGGTCCTACCTACAGAATACATGAAAAATGACAACCACAATAATCGGGGGCTCCATAAAGCAACAGATTGTTTGGTGTTTAGTAAGATGTTGTTCATAATAACTGTCATTTATTACACAACTGAAGACATGATGAACCTCTTCTGTCATAAATGACTCTGCAGATCTCTGTTCTCCATACAGGGAAGCACAACCATTGGTTTGGGAAAATGTCCAAACAAACCCCTGCACAGATCAACACTATAACAGTTCTGCTGCTGGATGCTGATTGGTCGATGTCTGTGCTGTATTCAGGATGACTTTACCATCACCACAAGATTATTTCATGGTGTTTGTAATGTGGGACGTGTCTCTTACCCAACAATCTGATGACATCCTTCATACATGTCGCTTCATTCAGAACATCTTCAGTCTCTCTCTGGGAGAAATTATCCACTGAAAGAAAGAAACAATTAAATCATTTTTCCGTTAGAATTAGAAAAGAAGTGAACATACTTTATTTCATGCGTGTGTGAATCAAACACACAGCACTTCAACTCAATATTCATTAACAGTTAAAGAAACCTTCATATTTCAGGTTGGTCTGATTTGGCCCAACTCCTTTTTCAGAGGTTCCACAAGGCTGTCTCAGATGTCCCTCCATCAAAGACCCAAACTCACCTGCAGGAGGAGATATCAGGTGAAACATCCACTGAGATCATTCTGACCTTCAGAGATCTTGATCTTTGTCAATTAAAACAGGCATGCAGCGTTTGGTGTCATGCAGCGTTTGGTGTCATGCAGCGTTTGGTGTCATGCAGCGTTTGGTGTCATGCAGCGTTTGGTGTCATGCAGCGTTTGGTGTCATCAGGATTGGAGGTTTGTGATGTTTCTCATTGACTAGTTGAAGTCAAGCCTGTCAATGTCATATTTCTGCAGAATTACATTCAGCTTCAAATGTGTTGGACATATTTTACTGAGTCACTCAGCTCTGGCAAAGCTTCAGAAACTGTGAAGAATCAATATCCTGTTCTCCAGGAGCAAACACATTCTGCTTAAAGGCTGCTAATAACTAACCATTCAACCAACCAAACGTCTTTATGTAGGAAAACATTTGGTTTTGTTGTTTACTTGACTCGCATCTGAAGCCAAATTCTCATGCATAAACTTTCTATCACTTATAAGAAACATAATAAACTGATGGTTTAATGGTGGGTTCCCCCGTTAAATCTCACCTGTCGGTGGGGAGAGTGTGTGAGAGCTCAGCCCGAGCATGTTGTGTCTCTGCAGTCACTCAGCAAACTGCAGAAACTGACTCTGTATCTGAATCAGATCAGCAACATCTGACACCAGCAACATCTGACATCAGTAACATCTGACATCAGCAACATCTGACATCAGTAACAAGCGCGTCTCCATCTCTTCACGTGCTGCACTGGCTCTGCGCGCTCCCGCTGAAGGAGCGCGCCCGCTCACTGACGTCACGGTGACGTCTTGTATAAACTAGAACTACACATTTACATGATACTTTAGTTTGTTTACATTACAGCCACGTGTAACCGGGACCACCACACACACAAACACCCGAATCTGCCCACAATCCCTCGCGGGACAGACGCAGGTATGGGCTCAATGTGCAAAGCGTGTTTATTACAGTAAAACGGGCTACAGCCTTAACCAGGCCAAAGTCCCACGTCACACCAGCATCTGTGTGCAGACATCCACACACGCGCCGGTCACAGTCTGACGTCTCCCCGCCCGCAGACACATTCATTACGTCACTGTATGTTACGCTTAATAAACCCTTTGACGTGAGAGGGAGGGGCCGCACGACGCAGTGACGTCACCCAATGCGGAAGTGCTGCGCTGCAGTTACAGTTGAGCTGAACCTCAGCACAGTAACTCATGATATGTCATCATCATCATCTTCATCATTCATGGATCAAACGCAGCCCGGTCAGATATTTGGATGGTGAGTTCTGGGATTAAAGAGGCATTTCGGGAAGAAACTGTTTCAGTCCAGCTGGTAGGAAAACAGCGTCTGCTTGCAAATGACAGCGAATCAAAATAAATTATTAAATAATAATACAATAATGTGGCCACATCTTATTCTTTACATCTGTTTTAGGTCATGCTGAAATATTTATATTTGTGGTGTGTTTCGTTTAAATCTGATTGTGATTGACAACTGCACTAGAATTAAATCCAGAAGACTTCTGATGAAGCTGAAAGCTCCTCTCAGGATAAAATCACAGTTTTCATGCCATGCAGTTATGAGCCTGGATCCGAATATTTCTGAAAACGCTGAAAATTGAACATTATTTGCAGATGCTTGGATGTCTGTTTTATATACAGTTTTGTTCTGGCGGTGTGAACGGGACACTCTCGTAGCCAATCAACAGCAGTGGGCGTGTCCACCAGGAGAGGCGTGTTTGTGTTTGTTTG
>JBAJNP010008322.1:5040-20493 GCA_036877545.1 Yasuhikotakia modesta | reverse complement strand
ACGAATAATGCCCCTGGAATTACCCTTGTTGTTGCTATGGTTAACGATATCTACACTGCTGCAAACATTTCTAGGGGAAACACTGTATAATGTACATTTATATTTAAAAAAATATTCAAAGCATCAAATGTGATAGGTTTTGGCAATAGGTGGGTGAGAGGGTTTCGTCAGATACTATTGCTGTCAGCCACAAAGCAGACACCTTAACTTAAAAAGGCGAACAATTTAACCAGGAAGTATGGAAAGTCCAGCTTCGTTAAAGAAATAGAAGATGGCGGAGAAGGCGATAGCGCTTTACAGTAAGCTGTTTGAACTTTATCATTTTTTACGTTTATTACTACTTCATCCGTTTCCTGCTTCGTCTCTCCATATTATAAAAGTAACATTGCGGGTTTTTTTTTTAAAACTGCGGTTTTAGACAATCTAATGTTGTAGAAACAATGTAGGTTTGAAGCAGCGCTGCGCAAACACTAATGGCATCACAATCCTTCGGTTCCTAAGTTTATCTGTTGATAAAACACGAAACATTTGAGGTGTGAATTCAAAATAATTGCGTTGTTTTGGTTAGTATTTGTGATTTTAAGGGATATGTGCCAATGTTTCGGTCTCGGTGAGAGGATCTTTGGTCTCGTTTAAACCGTTGCAGTCACCTCATTGACATTAACCTTAGATTGATTGATTGATTGATTGACGGATTACGTTAAATAAAGATTTGGTCCTCAGATCTTCTGGATCGATCTCCATTTGACTGGTGAGCACCTCGCGTTTAAAGTACCTTGTTTTGTATGGCTGTAGTAATTAAGAAATTATTTAAATGTTAAATATTTAAAATTATTATCTTGAATGTACATGTTAGAGAGGTTTTGCAGCAGCCTGTCGCTTAAGTGCGGTCTATGTGAAAGAAACAAATTACCGGAGGAGCGTGTGCACCTGTACGCGCGTTTAACTTATGTCAGAAAAGTTTAAACGTTTCTAATGACAGAGATAGATAGTCTAATGAGTGCTAATTATTAACTTGTAATATTACTTATTGTGTATGGATGGAATAAGGATTGATTCATAAGAATATAAGAAGAGCTCATGCTGCATAGGTTTAAGCGTAGGGGCTGTCACGTGATGAAAGAAAGACTCGAAAAAGGATTCGTTCATTTTGCTGAACGAACTTCCCATCACTAGTGAGGAGGGTGGATACTGTAAGTTGCACAATTAATTTTTGCACAGTATGCGTTCAAGGTAAGAGACCAGATAGAAAGACTTGTCCCTTGCTTCTCTGCTTTATATTTTAAACATCCAAGATGGATGAATTTTCAACACCAGGAGCCACATCAAGATAATATGCCCAGATTAACATTAGAATAACAGGCAAATGAGTTTTGGGTCATTTCATGTCAACCAAAGGGCAGGGTCAACTCAGTATTCATATGTCTATAGAAGTGGTAAAAAATGTCCCGATTACAAGTATGCGTAAATATTTGAAGTGATCGATTTGTATTAGTTAAAACCTATGAACCTTGTTTTATAGTGCCAAAACCTGTAAATGCATAAGTTACCTTTTATAAACAACCAATCTAACAATATGATACTTTTTAAATGTGTTTTAAATACCCAGTTAATAACTGAATGCACTCCTGTCCTATTAGTAGCAACAACCACATCCAAATTTTTCCTTTGGGAGTGTTTCCTTCTCAGATGTCTTTGCAATGATGTTTGTAGACTTTTGAGGACATGCTGTTAAGATATTGCCATAATATTTAAATGAAGGTTTGGTAAATCAAACATGGGTCTTTTTTAGTAAATACTTCCCTTTATGTTAGAACCTCATAAGCATGTGATACTGTTAGTATGGTTTGTGAATTTGATTTTGTGGACCTGGATGAGGTAACAAAAATCACAGTTCTGTCTGATTTGATTGCTGTTGTAGGACCTAAAATGCGTAGTTCAAATGTTACTTATCTGAGCAATTATGCAAGTGCAATTCTCCACAACGGTGTGGATCTAAAACTTGCAACAGGAAGCATTTGGTGGCCAAACACAATATATAAATCCACTTATAAAATTGCAGCAGCACAATATTTCCTTTATGTATTTTCTTGGCCAGGGTAGTACTGTTTATGTATCTATAACACATTTACAGTAGTTTACAAAATTTAAATCCAGTACAGCGTCTTTCAGATTGCAGGATGTGCCCATTTTTGTTGTTAGTGTAAACTAAGTATTTTTGCAGAAGCTTTGTGTAATTGTTGCTGCGAAAATGTGTTGCTTATGTAAAATCCTGAGCTGTAATCAGCTTCTTAGCCGGTGTCACCCGCTTAGAGTACATAAAAATGTAAGTGTTCGTGTGTGTTTTGGGATCCTGGTTCTGTTGATAATTTACATTAATCAAATGTTGATTGTGAATGTTCTCTCTTATAGTGTTCATGCTCTTGTGTGGTCTTTCATTCACATCTGATGTCCCAGATACCTTGGAGTGTCTGGGAAGGAGACAAAATGGACACACCCTCTTCAAATTATTTCCTGACATCACAGAAGAAATCCATCCCTGTGAAACAGAGTGGATAGTCAATGTAATAATTTCTGTGACTGAAAAAACTTGCTGTTCTTACCGATTTAATGAAACTGTAAATTGTTTCAATTTAAATGTATAAATGGGCTAATTCTTTCAATCCCACACTGGAATATTGTTATTCCTTTTGTCTCTTTTGTGACAGAAAACAGTGGTAGCATTGCATAAACCCAACGGAAATATAAACTTTTTGCTCCCAGTTACAAACGCTACAGTAAGCACAGCTGTCATGATGAGCCATCCTGATAAAGTTGAATATATTTTCACCTGCCATGACATCAAAGTAAGTGTAATATCATTTGTTATTGCTTGTTTGTATTGCTATTCCATCTTAGGAGCTACACTGAACTGTAGGAGCTACACTGAACTGCCACATTGTTTAATTGGTTGAATTGCCCCATTGATTTTTGACTTTTTTTAAGGTGGATTTTTTTTATTTGTATTGCAGGTCCACAGACAGCTGCTATGCTCTTGTGAGTATTATTGAGATTGTATAATCTGCTAATATACAATCTGCTAATTACACAACGTGTTAGAGAACCCAACACAATACCTTACAGGGGTAGTTGTGTTGTACTGCTTAAGAAGTCGGGCTTGTAATCAGTATGTTGCTGGTTCGATTCCAGCACCAGCAGGTAGCAACTGAAGTGCCTTTGAGCAAGGCACCTAACCCCTAATTGCTCCCCAAGCGCTGCAGGGATAGCTGCCCTTTTTTCTCTGTGTGTGTGTTACATTTAGGTTACATTTTGGCTATGGGTAGCCATAACTGACAAAAACATTTCACTTTCATTTGACTGTACAGAAGTAAACAAAAAATGTTGAAATCAATCACTAAAATGCATTATTTCTTTTCATATTATTCTTTTATCCAATAATTACACAGACTGTTAGCAAATGCCGCAAGTGTTAAAGCCTTGAAATCACTGCGCTAGGGAGTTTTCATTGATGAGCCAAGTTATCCATGAAAGCATTCTTTATAAATTTCTGCAGATTTACCATCAGAAAATACAACTCCACTTGCCCCCGTGCAGCTGAATGAGATGTCTACAAAGGCCGCAACAGATGGTAACCATTTAAAGTTTGTCATTGCAGTAGATTTAACTAAAACAAAACAGAGACATGTGGAAACTGACTGCTTTATTTCAGTAGGTTTTTCTAACTGGGGAATTGCTGCTGTGATTGTGGGGGTTCTGATTCTGGCTGTGATTGTCGTTGTTTACATAAAAGTTAAAATGAGGTGAGTTACTTTAAAATGGTTGGTGAAGTTATTATGTAGTCATGTAGATTGCTTTTAGGTACTGGCATGAATAGACAGTTTACCATTATAGTTTAACATACATTACCATTATTGTTTAAAACAAAATCAAGTGCATTATATATTTATCTTTATAACGTGTAGCACAATTGTTGCATTTTTGTGTATTTTCTTGCTTACAGGTGTGGGTATGTTCCTACTCCTAAACAGGACTCCAGGGTTTGATCCAGGTATATAACACCAGTTGTGTTTTATATTACCGTTATAATGCATGTCTACAGATGAACCTAATAGTTATTAGGTAAATCATATAGTATTGTGTATATAGTAAACCTTATATAGTAAATATAGTATATAGTAAACTTTTTTTCAATAAAAGCTCAATATTACTGCATAATTTTTCAATAACTTAAAGGCCTAATGACATAACATATTTTTTAAATGTTAATGAATATGGTAAAAATATATTTTCAATATATTTTCTTTAATTGTTTCTGGCAGGCCTTTTTAGATCTTGCTTGTAAAATATCTTTTGATCTTTTCACCTTAACTAGTCAGTTCATTTAATCAGATGCTTAAATGAAATATGTTAATCAGTTAATGGACAACTATGATGAATAATGAAATTAGGCCTAATAGGTTTTGTAAGACACTGTGTTCTGTGTCCTTTTCCAGAGATATAATGTTTGTATTTCTTTCGTGCCTAACCTTTATGTAGATTGTGTACAAAGAGCTTTGACTAGCAAGAGGATTTTTCTTTCATTAAAACTGATGTTTTAAATATCCCTTTACTTTATCACAGGTTGAAAGATACTGCATCTGAATATTTTTATCTCTCATCCTTTGTTTGGGAGGATCTTTTTAAATATAATTTCAGCACGTATATCGCATTAGTTCTGTCAACTTTATAGCTTTTATGCCTTATGTATATGTTTTTTTTTTAATCTTTTAATACAAATGTTACCTTGCCAGGTTCAATTGCAAATATACCAGTTATTTCCTGAAATGTAACTAAATTCACAGTGTATTGAGCACTTACGAGGAGCTACATAGTCTATATACAATTGAATTTTTGCATAATGCAACACATATAATATATTTACACATGTATACATATTTTAGAATGTCTTAATATACTGTATATATATATATGTACGTATAAAAAAATTAGTGAAAGATGGATTGCATGGCACTTGAGGCACATGAGCACACAGTTCTGTAGTGTGTGGATGGAGTTTATGTAATCTGATTAAGAAACGGCTTCAGTGTGTATAAATGATGATGTAGTATTGTTGGGGCAAATGAACTGTACAACTAAGGCAAGTATTTAAATTGCTGCTGTGGAAGCATGCTGTGCCAGAGAGTACACATACTCAATGCATTACTTGTCAGATGAACTTTGCCACTGATTTAGAAAAGGCCTGGAATAATAACACTGGTGTTGTGAAAAACGGAAACAAGTTATTGGAGTACACAAAAATGAACTGAAATAATCGCCACTGTGTGCCATGCTAGTTATATAATTAATATGATGAAGGTATGTTTCAAAGGTTTATTTTAAATATTACAGAAATATATATAAAAAGTATGTAAACTGATAATGTAATACAACTTATGATGATATAAAAATATACTATGTGTAATAGTATATGTACGCTCAGTAAAAAAGCTTTTCACATGCTGGTTTTATATGTCTGTTTATTTTATGGTGTTTGGTTTATGTTGTCCAGATGCTGTCTAACTATAACGATTTCTGTAATTAAACTCCTAAAATCACTGAAATGTCTTGTTTTTTTCTACATCTGTACACAGCCAGATATAACCAAACACACCAGCATAATTTCAAACTGAACATATAGCAGATATATTGATATCACAGAATTGTAGATACATATGTATATGCTACTGTTATATAGCAATACCCAATATACAGCAGTTCTGTACCAGAATCAAAACCAATCTTCCTCTGACCTTGTCTCAAATGGCTCCTTTAGAACATTGCAGTCCACACTTAAGTAATACAGAATAAACTACTGTGAAGCATGGCTAATTACTGAGTCACTGAGTCATCAAACCAGGATTACATTTTAAGTATTTAATGGCATGATTGTTTCTGAAAATACTTGAGTAGCAGGTCTTATAAAACCCAGACACGTGTCAATATTAATGTGTGTGTGCATAATGTATAATATGTGCAATACAATGTCCAGTGTAAAGCCACATCATAAAGACCACATCAAACTAACTTATGTCATTGTTTCCTGTTTATTAAAAGAAAGTGTGTTAACTGCAACCTTTCTGTAAAGGCACTGTTTTGCTGCCATTTGAGTGAGTGGAAAGTTTTAAATGGGTTACTGTAGGTCATTCTAAACTGAAACTATCCTCCTGTTATGTTGAATAAAAATGGGGAGATACATCAGGTGATTTTGTTGGGATGTCATTGGCTGTTAACAGTTGGTCTGAGTAAGATTTAGATGTTATTGCTTAGGTTACTATGGCTACCACAGGGGTGTAACTAATGTTTGACATGAGCCAAAACTATGTCTGTCTGTTTTGTTTGGTATATTCCAAGTTCACAGATAGCTGCTTTGCTTTTGTAAGATTCAGTTGCACTAATAACTGGAGATTTATTGGTTAGGGTACTAGAATATGTTAAGAATACTTTGTGGTGGGTTAGGATGCTAATGCATGTGAGCTTACTGTGGTTTTACAACAACTAAAGTTCTGACATGAAGGTAAAAATTGGCTTTTAAAGTTCTACAAGCCACAAGTGAAGCTGATGACAAAAGTTACACACAGATTAAAACAATATGTGGTTTAATAATTTAGTTTGATTTATGTGTCTTAGAGCAGAACATTAGACTTACAACATCTATTGTTGTATTACAACAGGCTAAATTGGACAAGCCACACCCACTGCAAAGCCTTGTGAAGGCACATGCGCTCTCTATGTCTATGATCAAGGTGTTCAGTAACATATCAGGCTTATGTAGCACAATGATGTATTTGAAAATTATTATGAGTGTTCTGGTGGTGTCTGTTTGTAAGTAGGTATTTTGTTTAACTTTTTGTTTGTTTTGTCTTTTCTGAAAAGGATAATAACTGAGTATATTAAAATGTTATCGAGATGATACAAATAATGACGCTGCGACAGTTATCTTCAACCGTCATAAGGATGTTAACGAACCAATTTACTTGAACCACTACTTAAATCACATTCAAAAGCATCAGTGAGATGTAATCAAATCAGTTAAATGTAAATGCAATATTTCATCGGCTACATGGCGCGTAAATTTAAATGTGACTGTAAGTGACAGTAAGTGTTGTATGGTTTGTGTTAACTATTTTTCTACCTTTTTCTACTTCTGTACACAGCCAGATATAACCAAACATACCAGCATAATTTGACCAAGCGGACCATATAGCAGATACATCAATATCACAGGATTGTAGTACAGTATAGCAATACCCAATATACAGCAGTTCTGTACCAGAATCAAAACCAATCTTCCTCTCACCTTGTTTTAAATGGCTCCTTTTGGGCCTTGCAATCCACACTTATATATTACAGTATAAACTATTGGGAAGTAAAGCGTGGCTAAATAATTGTAGCTTGAATAATATACCTAATAATTATTGCAGATGACTCACACTGAGTCATCAAACCAGAATTCCATTTAAAGTATGTAATGGCATGATTGTTTCTGAAATGACTGGAGTAGCAGGTCTTATAAAACCCAAACAGGTGTTAAAGTTTTTCAATATTAATATATGTGCATGATGTATAATATGTTCAATACAGTGTAAAGCCACATCAAGTTCAAGTTTCAAGGATTACAGTGCTTTTTGGGAATTAAATGCTAAAAACTGTTCATTAATTTTAATTTATGTTATCACACTACTTTCAAGATTATTTCACATCCAGTAATGAAATCTTCTAAATGTTAATCTGGGCAACATTATGTGAAATACACACACAGGCACTGTATTTGTGAGTCAGAGGGAAGAGAGGTTTATGATGACATCATCTGTTCTTTTAAAAGAATTCCTTAGAAAATTAGTCAGGCAGTGTTTCCTCACACATTACTCATAGTATACATCATGCAACCAAATGTCCAACTAGGTTTTTGCTGTTTAATAAAAATATCAAAGAAAGAAGAGTAGCCAAACTAATATACTTTTCAAATATTGTTATTGACAAGTACACAATAAGTAATAAAATAAGATTGCATAAAACTAAATAAACTAAATCACAAGCAATAACACATAAATACTATTTTTAGTCTGGCTATTTTGGACCCTATGTACCCTTATGAGTTAACCCATAAACTAACCCTGCTTAAATGTTTACATGTAACCTTGATTCTGAATAATGTGTGATATTAACTGGATGATTAATGAATGTATATGTTTCATGATCATTGTGCTGAGCTATTAAACTGCCACTGTTCTTTAGAAAACAATGACAGAACCTGTCCTGCACTATCTTTGCTTTTCCAGCACCTGCAATTTGACCCCTTTTTTTAAATATGGTGTTGAGATCCATTTTTCAAACTTTTGAACAGGATGATCTGCAAGGGTTTTAAATATGCAGAAATCGCTATGAAAACCTACTTTACTCACTGCATCAAAAGGGCATAGAACATTTCTGTTATAGGCTATAGAACTGGTTAAATAGGATGTAGCATGATACTGCTTGGTTGTCTAAATGCACGCAGATGCAGAAAGATAGCTGTTTAGATAGCAGTCTATCTAGAAATAGTATACAAGTGGATTATAACAAAGGCACTGTCTGCACTGGATATATACTTCACCTCTGGTTTAAACATCATGTTTGTGTTTCTGTGAAGCCACTAGATTATCATTAGCACTAGATTAAATAGGACATTTAAAAGGGGATAAAAAGTTCAATGAAAATTCTGTCATTAATTATTCTCTTTCCACACCTGTGTCCTTACATTTTCCTTACATTTCCTTACACCTGTGTCCTTACAAAGTACATTTTCAAAACACAAACTAAGCTATTGTTGATAAAATATAGAGCTTTCTGACCCAATCAATTCCCACCCTTACCTCTGGATCCCTCTGGACTGGATGGAAAGGACAATCCAAAACATTTAAATCTATACAAATAGGCCACACTACAAGACACTGTAGTACTACACCTGATCGATGACATCATCTTTAACTGTTTAGCTGCCCTTGTGTACCTAAACCTTCACATTCAATTTGCTTTTCATTTCCTTAGTTACACTATTAAATTCCATTCATTAAATATAATTCTGATCATGCTATGTTGAATATACTGAAAACATAATGAACTTGAAACCCTCTGAAACGTGTCTGTGCATGATTTGTGTTCCTTTAAGTCACCTGAGTCCCCACACGTACCACTTCCTACCAAGTGTTGTGAATTGTGAAGGAGCATTCACTCTAAATCTGTATGAGGCGTTCAGTAACATATAAGGCTAATATAGCACAATGTTGTATTTTGATATTGTTCTGAGTGTTCTGGTAGGGTCTGTTTGTAAGTACAACCTGTTTATCATTTTATTGTTTGTGTTTTTGTTTGTTTGTAAGTAGGCTACTTGTTTATCATTTGTTTTGTTTTGTCTCGTCTCTTAGTAAGTAGAGCGATATTCCATCAAAGTCACTAATGATAGCGTTGCTTATCTGATTAAGCTTTGTTTGAACTAGTGTCAGCTTTAACTTAAGGCGTAAGGCTGTTTCACTAACAAATTTTAGCCGTGATTCATCAAAGTTAACTCTAGCAACGCTTATCAAACCTTGCGTTAACCATGCTCACAGGCTACACAAGAAGCCCAGTAAAGCGTGAAAAAAATTGTCAAAAACCCAATCACGTTGCAGAAATTACAGCAAAATAGCGCTGATTTTTTCAACAGCGCTGAGCAAAAGCTCATTTTGAAACTATACAAAGATTACAGAAGTACTATTACAAAGAAGAGTAGTACTGCTGCTGCTATTGCCAAGATCGCGGAATGTGCGGGAAGTGTAGGAACTGTTTGAACAGAATTCTCAGTAAAACTAGTGAGGCTTGTTGAAGTTAGCGAGGATTTGGAGTTAGCAAGCTTGATAGAAACCCCCCAGGCTACGAAACCTGCTGGTTTGGGAGGTTTTGTGACTTTTATTACAGTGTATTCAAAAGTTATCAAGATGATTTATAAAAATTGCAGAGTCATCTTCAACAGTCATGACGTACGAATTTAACTGAGCCTTAGTTAAATTAAGTTTACCTGTTAACCTGTTAAGTTTGGAAGCAATGGTCTTTGCCAGGTCTACTAACTGATTTCTTTTTCACTCTTTCTGTTTTTATTTTCCTAAATATTGAATTGTAATACCCTGTGGTATGATGTGGCAAAGTATCCACACAAATACATGGTAATTCCAGTAACTGCACATGTGTGGAAAACATCAATAACACGTACACCTTCAGACTCTCCTCACCTGGACAAAACTGCACAGAAAAAAACTGGAACTCAGGGGTGAGCACTTCTGATGTAATATATTATATAAATTATACACAGATCTAAAAATATATACAGATGTTAAAACTGTTTATTCAGTGTATATATCTATAATAGGTGTGTAGCCATAGTTATGTATAATATATATTCAAAAATATATCTATTTTCCTCTTATTGTTTCTGTGCCAATTTTTGTCTGTTTACAGGACATTTCTGTTGCAACTATAGATAAATACAATCACACACTAATCTTTGCCAAAGGAGAAGACTTTATATCTACTTTCAACTGGCTCCCTAGTGTCACTTGCTCTGGGGATTGTGTTGAATCTAGTAAAAAGATGGTACACTTCTCTTCTGTTTCAATAAGATACATACAATCTGTATTTGTCACACAGACTTACTAAAATGTTTTTATTATAGGTTTTCTTTGAGGTAAAATGCCCAGGTAAGTTGCTAAAACCTGTTATTTAGGTCTTTTTGTGATGGCTTTAATAAGTTGCCTAATGGCTTTAATAAGTTTAATATCCTGCCTGCCTAACTGTTTCTTTTAGCAAATTCATCTGATTGTGATCGAGATGAACAAAGCAAGCCTCAAAAGCAAAATTTTCCTAAAAGAAAACATTGGGGTGTTATGGTTTCCTTTGCAGTCCTGGTGCTGATTGGTCTTGTTATTTTTAGGTATGTGATACAATTTTTTTCTGAAGTTGGTTACAGTAATTTACTTGGACACCAGTTGCTGTAACCCAGCATATAACCTACACAGAATTCTTTGTGACCTATACATAGGCTGTACAAATCCCATAGAAATTGACTCCGAATGACACATAGAGAAACATGCATCAGCATTGTGGAGAACAACAAAATATGTGACAGTGCCTAGACAACATGTGGGAACAAGAAGCCATGACTGCACCTCAGTCCATATACCAATAGAAACAAACTGAAACTGGAAGTGGTGCACTGGATCTCACAATACTTGTAAATGCATGCATTGATTGTATGTATTATTTATATAACTGTATCTAACAGTTATTTAATTGTATTTAACAAAAAAATATATATATAAGTGTTGACTCTTGTTTTATTAGGTTAATAATTGTTACAATTACTGTTATGTAAAAAGCAAGTAGGATGTTTCTAAACAATAAGACAACGCTATAAATAATATGTGAATAATGTTACTGAGAGTTTCTAAGAGGCGAGAATTGTGATCTCCAGCAACTCGGTCACACCCTTGTTGGTCAAACCCTATGCACAGACCATTCACTCTACAATCAACAACAAAAATATATATTTATTTGTTTAACTAAAGTAATTATTTATATGTATCTAGATAAAAGAGATAATATTTAAAAATTGTGTGTGTGAGCTGTAAGCTTAACAAACAATTTCATAAGGGTTTTAGCATTTCCTGTTTCTAACCCTCTACTTCTACTTTTCCATCTTACTATATTTTTACTAGTTTACGTGTTTTATCATTTTACCTGCGCTATGTAACAACATTCGCATGACATTTACCATACAAGCTGGTTTGATGTTATGCATAAGGAGCCCAGTTTTCCCCTGCCTCCACACATTATCAGATTACTTGGCTTTAATCACTTTATATAAAATGTGCACGACCCTACCCTTCTCTGCAACAATAAAAATTATGATATCATACTTAAAACTGATCAACAGTGACTTGGACAACCGCCCTGTTCACTCGTGAGAAGCATATCTAAATGCACCGAGGGCTGCTGTTTAATCTTTTGATACCATTTAGCAGAGAAATATATGACATGCTTTAACGTTTAGAAAATGACAAGACTGACAAGGTAATGATATTTTTTCCCTTAATTTGTAAACGTTCAGTGAAACCTCAGTTGAGTATGAATGAATTACTGTGAAACAGAAGCGGGTTAAATTCAAATATGGAAGCGAGACAATAAAAACAAATTTCATTGGTTCATAACTCATCGCGAGATGTGTACGGACCAATGACAAATCAGAGCTGTTAGAGTTTGCGGCTTTGATTTGTTCTTCCTGCGCATGGACCAAATATTACGAAATAACACCATATAAAAGATACTGGAGTTGGGTATTGGGTTATGGGTTACTTTTAAATTATAGATGGACGCGCGTAGCCCGACTGGTCGAGCTTTGCGTTACAGCAGCGCAACGATTATGGGTCATCTGGAAATCATCGGCTAGATGGCGCCTAAATTTAAACGTGACTGTAAGTGATAATAAGCCGCTTGCGCTTGGGTCGGTTTTTAGAAGTTTGCATACTGGTCGACGGAACATGTCAGTCTTGTCTCTTACTTAACGTTGAAGCGCGTCACATTTTTCCTGTTTACCTGTTAAATTGCGAAAACCAAATACATACACATACCAAGCAACAGAAACTCTCTACCATAAAGAAGAAAATGAAATCAAATTGATGTTAACCATATTAACGACAACCATATCTTGAAGTAGAAATAATCAAGCAATGTATACAAAGTATACAATTTGAGTGACAAAATGAAATTAATAGTATTGCCTGGAACTTACCGATTCGCATGAAGACAATCCATTCAAGATAGACATACGTTATGAGCATGCGCAGTGTGCGAAACAGGAACACGTATTTGTATTATGTAGTTGTCAGTTACGGTTACCCATAACCAAAATATGACCTCTGTGTTTAACCCATCCTTCATGAGGAGTGATCACACACACACACACACACACACACACACACACACACACACACACACACACACAGAGAGACCACAACTGCCCTACTAATGGAACAACATGCATATCTATAATGTGATATTTCACCTATTAAACTATATAAACTATATATAAACTTAACAAAATGTAATATTGGCATAGTACTTTAATACAAAATGAAGGAAATCAGAAACAAGCATACTGTATTTCAACAGACTCCAATTTATTATAATGCAGTCCAGACGTAGTTTGCGTTACTCCGTAGCTGTTGTATGTGTATGTAATACTAAGAGATGCCACTAGATGTCATTGGCGCATTGTGTGGTTGAGAATCGCGCACTATATTGGCAGCGTCTGAAAGCTCTAATAGCAAAAGTGGTGACTGGTATTGATAGAAAGCCAGTAGATGCCACTATGTTAAATCAAAATATATGTTATGTATACTATGGAGAAATTTGAGAAACAATAGCATTAAATTGAACAATGACATTGATTTGTAAGTCAAAAACAAATTTGTCCTGTTCTTGTAAGAAAATAAGACCATAATGTAATTATTACAATGCTGTTTTTCCACATGGTTTGTCACTGTTAACATTTTGCTTAGCTAGCCAAAGGGTGAAGTGTTGTAAAGGCAACATGTTTCTTTTAGTTCTTAACAAGTCACCAGGGACCCACTAAGTTACTGCTCATTGACATAGAAACAGACTAATTGTTATCTCAACTCTGTAACAGAGACTAGCAGCTATACATAAAACTCATTAATCTATATATACAGTAGTACAGTTATTTAAAAAAAACTTTAAAAGTGTACTTATTTGTACTTTAAAAATGGAAGGTTTAAAACACTTTAACACTATTCGTATTATTTTCCATATTTTAGAATAATATTAAAATCAAATTTAAATGTAATAGAAAAACAAATGGAATTCAGGGAACTATGTTGTGACCAAAGAAAATTCAAAAGAAATTAAACTATATTTTGGCATCTACAATGTAAATACCTACTGCCTAGAATTTACAAAAATGGTTTTGTGTCATTTAATCACAGTTCCTTGAACCCTCCCTCACCTAAATACCACAGTATTTAGCAGTTATCATCTATCTTGGGCTCAGATTGGCAGCTTTTTGGTCTAAACCATTCATTTCAACGATTTTTAAATAAATTGTAATTTTCTAATGGCAGATATTAATATGTTGGCACAATTTTAATTTTGTATAATTCTGTAATAGTGTAATAGTATTTTTCCATGGTACTATATTTAAAATAATAAGCTTGTTTGTGGTGGCTGTATAGCTCTGATTCTGTACAAATCATTATATAATTTAGAAAATGATGTTGTGGAAATGACAGAGGGATAAGTGCTCCCCACACAGAGGGCATCAACCACACAGACATGTTTCATTTACATGACACACCTGCACAATATTTCAAGGAGGGAGGGGCTGATAAGACAAGAGAGTGAATAACCATGTTCTGATGAACCAGTGTGCACCCGTTCAGCAAACCATTGGCTATTTACAGCCTGTACTCTGAATCATCTCAGGAGAACACTGATCACAGTGAGTGCCGGGATACATTTATTATGTATAACCTTAAACTAAACATGCTGGTGTTATTCTGCTTTATTGCTTTAGCTACATTAGTTTTTTAAATAAATTTAAATGATTGTATTTATATGACTAATGTTATTATGACTAATATACAAAAACAGAAGGAATCCATGTTCTCTGAAACAGTTTTTTATAACATAAAACATTTGACTTTTTAATACATATATTTGAATATAATTTTACATAATAACAAACTGTTTTAATAGACACATTTTTCAGTATCAGATCATAAGATTTATAACAGTGTTTATTTTCCGCTGCATTTTAATATGGTTCAAATAGGTAAGTGAGGTTGAGAATTTGATACTGCAGACAGGTATTTGTTTTTCTCTTTGAGAAATCTGTGTAAGAAATACAAAAATTATACAGTCAACAGTGAATGCTTGTGTCAACAGTGAATGAATGAGTCAATGCTTGCAGTCATTTCAACTCTTTACTCACTATAAAGCCCACTGAAAAATTAATTAAGCAATTCACATACATATGTGCTCAGGCATCAGAAAGTTTCAACTATGCAATATGATACTCAAAGGCAAATACATCTAAGTTATTCAAATCAAAGGGAACCCAATCATCAGTTGAATTGTAATGATTTGACTTATCATTTGATTTGCCTAGTCACACAGTGAGCCTAAAGCCTATGTTTTTCTCTAGCTCTATTCCAGTGAGAGTAATCATACACAGGTGGTATCCTAGCACTCACACCAAATCCCAGAGCTAAGATCTAGGGAATGGTATAGGAAGTATCTCAAAGATGGTTGCCATGCCTACAAACACCATAGTCACAATGGAACATAAGAACTAAGGTTTTGTGATAACAACAGTTGTATAGTACGCAA
>JBAJNP010008321.1:0-20493 GCA_036877545.1 Yasuhikotakia modesta | reverse complement strand
TGTATGTATGTACTGTATGCATGTATGTGTTCATTTATGCATGTATGTTTGTATGTATGTATCATGTTTAAAATAAACATTTCACCTGTTTCTCATTTTAAACCTCAAATAATCTTTATTCTCTCTGTGTTCTTCACCGGATCTGCGTCATCAGTCACATCACCAGATTGTATTAGTGCTGTACATGTTGAAACACAGATGAGTTCCTTTCAAAAACAGAACACTCAACCGAGAAGAGGCACCGGCTCATGGCGCGGTATAATACCGGCTGCTGACTGCTCCAATTGTTTTCAATTACAAACGCAGCCTGCAAACAAAGAAGGATCATGGGTAAATTACACCTCAGGGGGAAATACATCAACGTCACGTTACTCAGAGCTTCAGTCTTGATGTAAGTTTCCTGAAAGAGTGCAACAACTTTCACCTCACATTCGAAACACAACATGAACAAAACAGCTGCATGCTAAATGTTTCAGACACATTATGAAGGAGAAAAAATACATTAATCTACATAACTTTATAACTACATAAAATTTTTGATAACATCCTGACAGAGAATAAAAAGAACAGATGAGATCTCTTTAATATCTCAATTGTTTCTCATAGACAGCACTGATTCAATGTTCAGTCTTTCAGTCAATCTTCACTGATTCAATGTTCACAAACATTTTACAAGGAAGTCAAGGTAACTGAAGATTTCAATACAAAATCATGTATTTTACTCACCAGATTTACCCAAATCCAGATTATTTTACAACAATCTACATTCATTTTATAGTTATTGACTTTTTAATGTATTTTAACACTGATCTCATTTGTTTCTTTTTATCCGAAGCAATATAAGAAGAAACATCTGAGAAAGTTGATACTTAAAACACAACTGAATCTCTATTAAATCTCATGAGCTATGAAAGAGCAACTCATAAAAATAACATTTTCAGTAAACAGGAGCTAAAAATCAACATATCATAACTGTTTTCCACACGACTCATTTCTGTATTTTGCATAATCTATACAATCGATTTTTCTTTTGGTGTTCACTGATGTTTTGAAGCTTTGAAACTGCAGCAAACAGAGTTTTAATGTTGGGGTAAACTTAACTACAACTCTGAGTCATTCCTAAAGTTCCTCTCAACAAGTCCTGTTTTCTCATTTCTCAATTATTAGGTGTAATTATGGGCATGAATGAAAGAGAAATGAGCTGAAGGGCAGCTGAAAGTGAATGACATGCTATTCTGAGCCGGTTCTGATTCCACACCGAGCCGAATCAACCGCTAATCATGTCTGTGATTGTAATTGCTTGAAGCTCAGAACAGACACGACGGAACTTGTGTTCAAAGCTTCACTTCCTGCCGGTCACAACTGCAGATTAAGTCAGAACTGTCATCATAACATTTTTGTCTTGAATAACTGGACTAAAATCCATTAGGATGAGTTTAACACTGGTAACAGTGGCATCTTATAAAGAGAAATAGGATCAATAAAACAATGTTCAATCAATCAGTATAAACAAATCCACTATGTAATATAATATACCTAGCAGAAAACCCTACTGTGTGTCTATTGTTTAGATACAGGTGTGCATTTATAAAAACTAGTATTGTGGCAGGGAAGAAAAAAACTAACAACAAAGGTTTATTTGCCACTGGAAGACATTGATTATCTGTCTCTCTGAACGAGAGACGACAGCAGTTGTGTTGTGAGGAACCATCGTCAATAAACACTTCAATTTATTCTCATTTTCTGCTATGTTGTGTAACCCTCAGCTAATCATCTGAGTGTCTTTCTCATCTTTAGTGATGATTAATTATGTACAGTACAGCATAGACACATTCTTACAATCTAACCATGGAAACAACCTAAAACTGTTGTCCATGTAGCCTCTCCATTACAAACATAATAATTGTGGGAAAAATAAGATGCATCTATTTATACTGTCTATATTAGTACATCACCAGCGGGGTCAAAGGGGTCAAAACTTCTTGTTCTAAAATGCTTCCATCCATTCCACATTCTTCTAAAAATAATATCTATAAATAATAAGGCAAAAAGAGTTTGGAAAATGGGAACAACATAAGTTGGTAAATTTGCCTCAGAAGTCGCGTCCGGCCGGAGGGAATACAGCTTTCATCAGGCTTGTGTTAATGCGAGCTAAAAACACAAGAACAAGTGCAGAAAAACAGAAGCTTTTTAAATGGCTTTCTGGAAGGTCACAGAACAGCTTTCAGAGCCAGTTCAGTTCTGCCTCACTTTTAATATCAAGAGTCTCGTGGGGCAACGCATTCTTTCCCAATCCTGGATCTTATTCAAAATGTGTGGTTTGTCAATCTACTGAGGATTCAAAGAGGGCCCGAATTTATCAGAAGGCATCTGTCTGCGCAGACGGACAAACTCATCTTTACACAGAATGAAATCTCTGGAGAGGTGACACTGGGAAACTCCATTTGATGTTTGCGATACTCTTGCAAAGGGCGTCTAGGGAAAGACAAACTGGGCCCAACCACAAAGCGTTAACTGGGACGAACCGCGTGGGTGAGAAATAAGGCCATTAGAATATAATACGGCAGCTGTCTGCGACCAGGAAACCACACACACAAATTAAATCCAGTAAATATTGCTCTTCAACTAAAAAGTGTACAGAAAACGGTACGACGGGTTTTGTTTGAGACAAAAGCGCATAACAGGGTCAGGCAGTCTAACTGAAGTGTAACAAACAACAGAAATGAAGGCATAAATTATATTTCTCTCAAGCTCTCATCTGTGTCATCCTCCGGAACAGCTGCCTGCCGGAACTACTTGAACAATGACACTGATCTAATGCAACAGCATTGATTAGTTCTGAACAAGCCTTGTGCTCCCAAAAACAAATTGTTTTGTCACAATTTTCAAAGCCAAACGTGACCTTTTTTGCATTTCTTTCCTTGTGATGCATCACTATATGCCAAATAAACGGTTTTGTTAAGAGCGCGGATCTACTGCTCAGTGATCTCTGAGGACATCTGAGGAGCCTCACTGGTCTGCCTTCTGAAGATCTCACAGCTGCTGGTCTGATGCTAGTGGAGCAAAGATTGTGATCTTCAAGGAAGGCTGAATGTTCCTCTGTTCCCATGAGGGCTGTATTCTCTCCAACCCCATAATCACAGCTAACCTGTGCTGTGCGTTTACTGTTTTATGGCTCAGTGTGATAATGAAACAACATTGTTTTCTAAGTAGGTGTAACCTCTGACCTCAGATCTTTAGTTTAGACATTATAGCGTGACCTTAGCTTCAGCAAATGGCCTCCGACTGCAATAAAAATGAAGTAAAGTTGTGTTTGGGAGGAATGGGTCACTATAAATCTGACTGTATGTTAGTGTCTTACTGGTCTTAGGACGGACACAGGTGTCTTATGTGAAAGTGAATCTGCACTGAATAATATATTATTCAAATATTCCATTAACAACTTAAGAATATTGTTTCTGATATGATGTATAACATTTAAAAAAACGTTCTACTAAAATTACAGCAAGAACGTTTTTGAGAACACGTGCCACTGTTCTGAGAACGTTTCCTGTTAGCTGGGATATCTCCTGACCTTAGGCAAAGACTGTTCTTTGACCTCAGGGAGAACGTCCAAATATTACAACAGCTTTTTATGAGAGAGAGAGATACAGTCATACAACAGGAATAAGTCGCCCTATCCTGCTTCAATAACGAAGCGTTTCTGCATGCAGGTCTCTCTGTCATATTACCCACAATCATGAATTTTTATTGGCTGCAGGGTCTCCTCTCGTCTGCCGTATCTCTGCGCATTTGGTTCCTGCGCCGGCCGCATTCACAATGAAGCGCTCAAAAAGTGTTACATTTTCATCTCATCCTTCGCATCTGTGTATGACAAGCTCAGAGAGAAAGAGAGAGAGAGAGAGAAAGATCCTTATCCTATTTACATATCTGCTAAATATTGTGTCCAGAATCCTCCTTTTGCACATTTTGACAGCTCTACTGAGAGCGTCACAGACACACAGAGGGTTCTCCTGACACAGACGGATTGTAGAGCGGCTCACAGAATTATCTTCTCCTGAGCGTCTGCATAATAACTCAGAGAAACAATCTCCAGCGTTTCTCCACACGCTTCTGTGGATCACCAAACTATTCCTCAATGACACACTACACTAGCTGACATTACAGATGAATACTGTGGAAGTACTGTACTATATATACTATATACTATATTTATGTATATACTGTATCTACTGTATATTCCTGAGCTGTGATGGTCAAAGTACACAAATTGCATTATTCAGGTCCAACAGATTCCTCCAATAGCATCTTGCTTATATTATCATTTCATTTATCACCAATTGTGCTCAGTTCATTTGCTTGGTTTTAGCAGGTGTTGTGAAACAGTAAAATACTTCACAAAAGGCAAATCACAAACTATTACCATGCTGCCCTCAGTTTAACCCACAATTGCTCGGGGGGCTCAATGAGTTTCCTGCCACATTAGATAAATGCATCTCTTAAAATGAATACTCACATAAAATATATTTGCCTGTGTGTGGAGCTGAAGGGCCTAAATAAACCTGTTTAGAGATATAAAAAATAAAAAATGTTACCATATGCTAAACCAATTCAAACATCCATGGTTCACACTGTTGTATATCTAAAAGCGTGTGTTGGTTTGGGAACATGATAAACTTTCTACGTCTCCCTCATGAATTATGAATGTTATTTATACGACGTAAGACTCCTAACCCAGCACTTTGATTTACTGAATCCAGGTCAGTGGTCAATAACAAGAGAAGTATTACCTTTGGTAGTGCCAAACCTGTTAAACCAGTTAACACAAGCACCGGCTGCGTCTGAAACCAGTGCACTAGTTTGTTGATCACATATGAAGATGTTTTAGCAGATGGGCCACATTGCATCACAAACATCACACCTGAAACATACCAGATCTACCACAATGTTTGCATCAATGACACTGTAATATTGTGACACTGTAATATATTGTGACTCTTTAAAACACCATAAATGAAAGCAGATTAACATGTCATGTCTCACCGTCCAGCAGCCTCCGGATCAGAAGTCCTTATGTTTACATTATATTGCATTTAATCGCATCTGTCTGATGGCGGATTTTCTGCATGTTTGTGTGAAAGTTACGTGTGGGCGGGGTTTGATGTCGTCATCATCCTGCGTCATTATAATGATGGATACTGACGTACAGGTTAAACTCCTGCCTTTATATTTCTGCCCTTAAAACTGTATTTTAAAACATCTTCTGGGTTTTCGTGCTCTGATGCTCATTGTTAAAGGAAACGGAAATAATTGTTTCTCTGGCAAAGTTTGTGAGGTTTGCGTCATGCTTTAATAAAACTTTAAGAAACTTCAAGGGTCGTGTCTCAAGTTTGCATTTTCCTAAAGCATCTTAAGTTGCACAGGCTGGAGAAAACAATAACTGCACATCGCATCAGAGTTTTGCCTTAATGAAAATATATAAATAGCTCAATACTAACTAACCAGCATGTCTGAAGAATATTAATACAACATTGTCCTATAAACACTGTAAAATGCTGTCTGTGATGTTACTGAAATCATGCATCTCTTTATTCTGACCCCAAAAGAGTTAAATCATGTTAAACATGAGACTTTATGTTTTGCAGATCAGAGTGACTTACTGGGTTCATCCATTTAAATTCCTTAAATGTCATGTTTAATCCATAAACAATGATTGGGTCGCATGTTCGTACTGTGACAACTGACCAGCATTGTAAACCACATAAAAATCTAATTCTCTAGGGACAGTTTGTGTTAAAAGCACATAGTCTTGTAAAAATAATGCACTAACTGGATACTAAGCAGGGCAGAATGTTTTACAAACATGTTTGCAGTTACAAATAACAGATGGTTTCATCCAAAGAAGTGAATAACCAGTGTGGAGAATAAACATTTCTTAATTAAAATGCTCTGTGTTTGTAAATAAAAAGGAAATGATGTATATTTATACAGGGTACTTTTAAAACCATGAAATCTTGTGTGACAGGAAGAGAAATTGATTGATACTGAACACTGAACATACATCTGTGTGTAACAGCATATATTGCCCAACAACATGAATGTTTACATGTGTATTAAACATGACCTGAACATGTTTTAAAGATTAATTTTATTTATAATGAAACATGGCAGATATGCAGCATCAATGAAACCTGTGAATGCAGAACGCAGCGTCCGGGCGGCAGGTTGACGGTCGGCCGCTGGCGGGGTCTGTCATTTCTAAAGCTGGGAGCAGAAAGTTAAATTGCATTGTTGAGTTTTACAGAAACACACTTGAGGAAAGAACTAACCCACTTTTTGCTGTGTGCCAATCACACGTGTTATTAAATGACAAAACGTCATGTCTTCTGTTTATTCATTGTATGAAATGGCCGTGTTTTCTCTGTGGCTACAGAAACTCTGCAATATACTGCACACATACTACTTCATGTTGCTTAAGCGTTTAAAAGTAATCACAGACTGTTTAATTTAAATGTCTTAAGAAAGCTTGTGCATGTATAAAAGCAGGAGGGAGCAACCCCTGACTGTGTATCGCTCCTCTACTGTACATTCAGTGGCTTCCCAAGGGCCGCCTGAGACAGGAGCCAGTTTGTCATCTGGTGTCCTTGTCCTAGTTTAAAACCACCCTGCCTCTGCCCACTGCCTCTGAGGAACGAATCAGAACGCGGCTCCTCTCGCCAAGGGTAAAAACTCGATGATGACCTGGAAGTGAGCAGTGCTCGCTGTGGACCCTGTTCTCATTTTCACCCTGACACGTTGGCAAACACACATCATCACCTCACTGGCGCCTGCTGATTACAAACCCCGCTGCCACCTCACTGTTTCCCACCACCACAGCTCTCTCAAACATTTAACATTTGTCCTATGAGCAAAAGTGCAATAACTAGATTAGGAAACATTAAAACTTCCCAAAAGATTGTCCTTCTTCTATCTCAGGAGACATTCAGGTTCTCAGGTGTTGCTCATGTATGAACTAACTTTCAGATGTATATCCAGATCTATTATGTTGGTAGGTCTGAACACAGCTTGTGACTTTGCTTAGATCTTCTCTAAAGCTTTACAGGAGACACGTGAGGTTACATCCTTGTCTTGTTTATTTTCACTGCTGTCTAGAAGACAAACCAGGTATTTAAGAGATCTCATGATTCTTTTCACCTGTCAAATGAGATTAAAATCTCTTTGTGCTCTTTGGTTTCTTTGAACACATTTTGAGACATTATTGAGATCTTATCAGAAACTCAGGAAGAGACACATTACAGATTAATATTTTTTATCAAGAGAACAACATGAGCAGTGAGAGACTAAAATCAACATGAAATTACAGTGTTCTTTGCTAATATAGTCTTACTGTGAATGAATCATCAGTACATATTTTTATTACAAAGAAAAAAGTAAAAAAAGAAAAAAGAAAGATGTGTTTTAATCTTTCATCAAAATGCAATAACCTGTGCAGTCTCAGAAATGACTTTTTGTCTCGGCTGACGTCATGAAAACTATTATTAATATCTTTCAAATTTCACCTCTGACTGCCACAATCCAGACAACCTCCAGCCGACAAATTCAAGTCCTGCCCAACATCTTTAATTCAGCCTGAATATCCTGTTTCACATCCTGTAATCACATTACAAAAATAAAACGGGTTGTAAACACCGTTTGAGGGCGAAAAGGCGAAAGTCTCCTTGTGCTCTCTATTTAATCTTGTTTCTGTGTGTAGGAGACGCAACAGAGATATTACAGAGATCTCATTTGTGATTTTTCTTTCTTGTAGGTTTATTGCTCAACTGTTTTGTAAGTGAGACAGGAAATGCCATTACAGGTTATCATTTAACACGTGAAAATCCTTTAATGTATTCAAAGCTAAATTGCATCTTGCATCGTGTTTTTATCTTCATTACACGGTTTATATTAAAAGGATTATTTTGTGGCTCACAAGGCAGAATTTGATAATCGGTTTAAGCTTGCTCTGTCGGGTCACATCCTTTCCAGTTTAATCAGGTAGACGGGGGATGTCCTGTGTGCTAAACGCTCCACATGAGGCTGGCTAGTGCAGTACTGCTACAAATCACTGAGCTCTTTGCCCTAATTGGCAGTCAGATTTTTCCCACAATGCACCTGCATGGCAGTAGAAAGGCAGTTTTAGTTATGGCGTCTTCTGCAGCTCATTAACAGTGATAGATAAAGCTTAATCAAAACCTAATAAAGAAAAGCTAGCTGAGCTATCATTTGGAAGGCAGTGCTGTGTTAAACAGATTTTGCCTCAGGCTGAATCTTTGCTGGAGGTTTAATGTGTTTATTTGGTGGCCAGGGTGTTTTTTTTGCCTGTGAGAGCACACATCTAGTCCACAGATAAGTTCCAAGATGTTTTATCATCCAGCCTCCTGAAATGACAGAGTGAGTTAAAATGGCACACAGCACAGTGATGCCAGAGTTACACACCAGTAGAGAACTAAGGAACTAGAACTAGGGTTCTAGGGATTTGTTTAAATCAAAAGCCAACCCAATAAAGGCCCAGTAAACAATACTGGTGTTAATCATGTGAATTTGAAGTGGAATTTGAGATTGGGAGAAACCGTGTGTGTGTGTGTGTGTGATAGAACAGCCCTTCACCTCTACAGCAGTAACTCTCTTATCAGCAGCGTTGTGGAGGAAAATGTGGCTTTCATTATTTGTAGCAGTTAATGTTGGGTTCTGCTTGTTGACAGACACAGCTGGCTGAGAGGAGATACTCGCCCAATGTCAACCCATTAATATCATTTATTCAAGCACACACACAGAGAGAGAGAGAGATAGAGAGAGGTGAGGAATGGCAGAACAGTGATGGAGGAGGAGAGGAGGGGAGCAAACGAGAACTCTGCCCACCTTAAAACCTTGACTGATGCTTTATTCTTTAGACGGACTGAGAGAATTCCTCTGAGAGCTAACAGCACCGCCAGCATGTGACATTGAGATTTGACAGCATTTCCTGAGAAAAGACAGACAGGAACAAAGAACTTCAGGCTTCAAATACACACACACATAAACACACACACACAACCTCTCACAACACCGATACTGTCAGCTGACCTGCCTCTCTTCTCCCTCCTCTGCCTCATTTTCATTCTTATGTTCCTCACACACAACCTGAGACAGCGTTCAATTACCTGCTCCTCACGGCTGATGAGATCTTCCTCAGATCCAGTTAAACTCTCGTCTCTTATCTTCCTCTCAAACAGTTTCACAAGTGAAATCAGAAGAGAATTCTTTATTTCTGGTAAGCTGAGAATCCGCTGAAAAACAGCGCGGATTCCTGCCCTACGCTGAAACACAAAATGAGACAATTTTGCAGAAATTGAAAATCTTTTTAAGAACTTTGAGATTGTCCTTTATGTTCAAAAAACACTTTAATTGGAAAAGAGACGTCTGTGTCCCACAGATAAAAGAAAATAACATGATCTGAAACAACATTAGGTTCAGTAAACGATTTTTGTGAATGAACACAATACACATTAGTGACTAAACAGTTTTTCATTGTGTCCCCAAACCTTCCTGTAGATTTTACTGTAGTTACTATGATGCTTTTAAAACCCTCCTGAAATCTCTGCAGCCTGGAAACAAAACCTCATTCTGGACCCACAGTTTCTTCTGCAACACCTCAGAGTGGATGTGCAACCGTGTAACATGATCATACTGTATCTAACCCAAAATACCTCCTGTGCGCTCACACCCCTCTTGTTTCACCCAGACCTAGAGGGCATGCAGCCAAATTCTGTTTGTAGAGAAATGTTCTCCTAACATTATGACAAGAATGCTTAATACATTTGACAGAACGTTTAGCAAGTGTTAAGTGTTTGTTAGCTTCTGTGATGGTTCTGTACAGACTGGAGGTAACAGCATCTGTAATGTTAAAGGCAACGCTGGCTGTTGTGAGGACCATGTATCAGTGAGATGGTGATGTTCTGCTCAAGGTCACTGAGAAATGTTTCCCACAGAGCCACTGCACTGAATTATGGGTAATATGTTTAGTGACGAGGAATTATGTGATAAGACCACAGGTCACAAAAATGCATGTCTGAAATGTAAACTAGTGCCAAAACTGTTCAGCATACGCTGCTCTCATTTTTAACATGGTGCAGTCAGAGACCAGTTCATATTTATTCACACATTCACACACAGATGAAACAGATGATTATATCCAGTTAACAACGACTGTTCTCTAAAAGTATCTCAAGAATCTCAATTGCTCTCTATAATGTTTTTTAACATTACATTAAATATATCAAAAAGTTATTCTTAAATAGTTAGTGGAATGTTTTAAAAATGTTGCTGAATGAAACATGTTCTTAGAATAAATTACATTCTTAAGCAATAGTGTTAAAACAACTGTAAGCTATAATAGTTTTGAAATTGCATTTTTTAATTTATTTTCTAGACAAAATTCACTATAGTATATATAGTATATATTTTTTATTAATTTATACATTCTGGGTGCCAACAACTGCTAATGTAGGTACTTGAAACTACTATAAATTAATTGCTTTTATTCACTATTTTTTCCATTCTCTTGAAGTTCAGTGTCGTGTTTATAATTGGCAGAACAGAGAGGAATTTTGATTTCACCGACTGTAAGAATAACAGATTGGCTTTTGTTACTGTGGAAATCATTTAGTGTGCCCAGTGGGTAAAGACAGAAATGACTTGGCTTTAGACGGTAATAAAATGAATGAAATTAAAAAGTTGCTCTCACAGTAACAGCTCATACTTAATGTTTTCATTTTCATATGCAATTACAGTGAGAAAATGTTACGTTGTCCTTTCTGAATACTTTTCTAATATTTATTTCTAAATCACTAACATGTCTGATAGTGTTTGCGTCTCATGCGTCGCCCGTGAGCTTTTCTGCGCTCCAGCAGAAACACGCAATCTAAGGTCAAAACTCACCTGAAGGCGCATTATGTCAGTTAATAATTGTTCCCAAGGGACTGTGCAACGAGAACAGATTAAATAAAGATTAGCAAATTCGAAGACATGATTAGGACAAAATAATACAATTAGCGCTGCAGGGAATCGCGACAAATATACTCTGACGCCTTCAGAATTTACACAATACGCTCACAAGACCGTACCGCTCGCGGCCTATAGCTGCTTATCCACATTACAGGCCATATTTGTGATGTGAGATTAATGCTTAATAACTATTGTGACTTTATGGTGCATAAAACACACATTTTGATAAGCGCGGAGAGGGACGATTCCAAAACTGTAGCGTGAGGCAGCTGAGCGAGAGGACTGGAAACGTGTCAAAATAAATGAGACGTCTTCTCAGAGCTGAAGTCTCTCAGTTCTCAAGACCCTTAACTGCACCTTTCCATCACAGCCGACAGCGCCGGTCCCGTCTAGCAGATGGACTTTTTACAGATCACATTTCTCAAGTTCTGTCACTTGTTTCCTCTGATTAGACCACTGGGGAGGCACTGTGTTAATGTATATAAAGGGTTCATCCATCAAACAGGAAGTGACATCACATTCATCAGCAGCACAAGAGTAGTTACAGTTACGGAAAATAATAAGAGAAGCAGAAATAAATGAGCAATATCACAGAAATATACCTAAACGTGACTGTTATAATGAGTAAAGTTAACACCTGTAAACAAATGCCATGGAAAGTGCCACAAACACCCTTCAAATAAAGAGTAACACATAGGTTGTTTATTATACGTGTTCATTGTTTCAGGGGTAAGGAAACCTGGTTACCATACATACATTTGGGGATGTGCAAAACTTAATATTAATATTAATCAGTCTAGTAATCGTTACTTTTCTAGTGAAACTGCAACCTAATCTATCAATCAGTCTGAAGCAGGTGAGGGTCTGTGGTTACACTGTTCAAAAAGGTTCTTTACTGTGATGCCATAGAAGAACCATTTTAAAGTCCCCCAGAAATCTTATGAATAAAAAAACAGCCACTTCTTTCTTTCCCTTTTAGTGTCTAGAACCTTTATCTGCTACAGATTCTTTTGTAAAACAGAAAGTTTCTATGGATGTTAGAGGTTCTTTATGGAACCATACAGACACACAGTTCTTCTATGGCATTTTAAAGCTTTTTTAGGAGTTTACATGAACATAAGTTGTCAAATCAATATTTTATCTCGTGAGAAGAGAGAGACAAAGTAACATGAGAGAAATGAAACTAGCACATCTTAGAAATCAGTTGTCAGTCCGTTTAGCAGCGAGTGCACTAAAATATTGACTTGATACAGCACTTGCGTGTGATCAGTATGACTGACTGTGATTCATCACCATTTCTTCATGTGATATTGCTTCAGTAACATGTGCTCCAATTGTCTGTTGTATGTTTTTGCATTTCCTGACGTGAGATTTACTCTGCCAACAATCGCAGCAAATGCAAACAAGAAACAATCATAACGATGTTGTAGTATTATAAAATTTGTCACTTAAAATGCAGAATGGCTGTTAATGTATCTTGAAACGCTCCCTGCAGAGACAGCTATTACCAGCTGTGCACTACTGAGAACTGACTCCAGTTATGGCATTTTAATGCTTTAATGCACTGCTTTGAATTTGTCCAGCCATGCATAGCATAAAAGCAGTGAAACACAATTACCTCAAGGTTTTGGTTCCCACTCTTTCAACTTAACTGGTCCGCATACATCTGACTATATTACTCAAAGGTCAAGAAGTGTCTGTGTTAGAATATAAAACATTCTGCTCTTTTGTAATATTCAATAGTTTTTCTATTAACTCCATGACCGGAGGACGGGAGGCAAAAATACAATCCAATGTCACTCTTTTCCAGTTTAGCATTCTGAATGTCTTTTGAATATTAAACACCTTTCTTCACTGAAGACCCAGTCACCATCTGGCCCCTGGAGTCCCAAACCTGTGGACATTAACTGACAGCACGTCAAGCACACATTAGCCATTGCTGAAATGTCTCAGAAGTTAACCAGGAATAATCTGCAGTGACGTTTGTTTTTAAACAGGTTTACACGGGGTCAGAGTGTTGCTTACTAGTATTATCCAGTTAAACCACTATATGAACTACATGATCTAAGCTCAAAAATCAAAACAAACTACAAACTTCAAAAACTGCTGCATGTTTTAAAAATGTACAAGCGCCATATAAATTATAAATGTTTATAGAAAGACAAATAAATATAGACAGACAGACAAACATGCACTATTAAACTCACAATAGTTTTAAAGAGTTTCACTTTGTAATGTCCAGTTCTTCTGATGGGATCTTCCCTCCTAAAGCTCTTTTGTTTCATGTAGCAAATAAATAAACAGCCAGAGAAACATGAGCTCACAGGATGAGTTTAACTGAGAGAATTACAGCTTCACACTGTCCCACTTCTGTCCTGCTAGGTTTGTGTTTTGATGCACAGATGCATCAGTTTGTGCTGTTCTGCAGAATCCTGCCTAACATTCACAGCGTGAGAAACTGCAGTGAAATAAAATAACAACATTTTCCAGAAAAACTCCCCCAGTTACTATAAAGGCACTTTCACTGAATGCATTATAAATATCCAGCTAATGGATTCTATTAAACTGTTTTCCTTAAAACTTGTGAGCAGCTCAGTTATGCCAGCAGTTATTGTGCAACAACACTTTCTTTGATGCATAGCTACACTTGTTTACTTTTGTTGATAAACTTAAGAGAAGCAACAGCAAAATTACAGAAATGAGATATTTTGTTATGATCATTATAAAATGATATTTGGTTCTAGGCTCCAGCTGAGTTCTGCTGTTATTATGAAAGATTTTGCATCACTGTTCCACTGCAACAAGACAGAAACACAACTTGTACAGTTTCTTAAGTTAGATGAGCTTACATTAACCGAGATATTACTACTTTTCAACAGATAAAACACAACTGTGTGCAGTTTACATAAATATATTTGTATCACTTCACTTAGTGATGCTAAGTGCTTTCAGGATTTTAAGACACTTTGAACCTGCATAAGAGAAAATGTTTCTGTAAAATTCACCTACACTAGCGAATATTTTAGCATGGTTGGCTTGCTGAATTGACCAATGAGCAGAACCAGAACTGTTTGTACTTACTTACAAATATTATACAAACACAATTTTGACTGGGTAATGTGATATGCAGTGTGTTAACAAATGTCCTCATTCCCCCAAACAGCTTACGTTAAATCTCACGGTCGGGCACTCAAGCCCTCGTCGTCCGGCGGAGCCCAGGTGAGGCGATTCGTTCCGCCTGCTGCGCCGTTCCAGGCACAACATCGAGGATGTTTTCAGCTTCATTCATGATAAACCCTGTAACACAGCAAGATAACAATGAGCTCTGAGCATTAATACATCAGCCTGGCGCTGCACAAACTGTCACGTTTTACACAACCTGAATCTGTCCAGTCAGATTGAAACTCACATATGGCATCAGCCAATGATTGAGCTGCTGGTGCGTGATAGGCGGCAGAATGGGCGGATCCGGACAGACCCTGTTCTTCTGACAGTGTGTTCATTTCAAAGAACATCTCATTTCAGATTTGTCAGCTTGTCATCTGTGGCAGAATGAGAGAGATGAAGGAGACAAGGATGCTACCTGCTGGGGCTCAGATTAAAAGCTTGACAGATAACTGTGTGTGTCTGAGCAGAGCTTTCACTCAGAAATACGACGAGTCCCAGTTCACCAGGTCAGCACGTGTACAGCAGCAATCTCTCCAACAAGAGCTGCACTTCTGTGTCTGATGAATTATTGAACAAGTACCTCCCTGAATGGGCCGCAGTCCAGTCACCACCTGCCTGGAACAGTAATTTGTGGGGGAATCGGTCGGTCGCCAGCGGCTGGTGTTACAAACTGCTGGTTTCCAACCTGCAGAGATTTTCGAGGGGTGTAGACGCACGAGAAAGGTGAGACACTCACAGGTGTGTGTACCTGCTTATTATTTTATGTTATAGAGCCATTTTGTTTATTCAAATAAAGGATCCTACAACTCAGGTAAATTAGCTTCTTAAATGGGCATCTTGCGGTTTTGACTCATACGGGCGTATTGTAGTCCACACTGTAGCCAAAAATCACCTACTTACGCAGCGGCCCTCTCAAAGTCCCCCACAGACTGTCCTCTGCTTGACACTCACATAAACTTATTTCTCATAGAAGAAACTTTTCAAAGACCTTTGAAGACATTTACCATTTAAATTACTGCACAAAATCTACTTTATTTACGAGGAAAGTCGCTAACATGGCAAGATAACAAACAAAGCAAAGACTCCAAAGGGCTTCAGAACAGAAACTCTTCCTCAGTTGCATATTTAAGATTTAGAATAAGTCATTCAAAAGGCAAGAGGTTTGCGTCCCAGGATTTTAATCCCAGGGTCACGCCAGGGCGGAGTGTGAGGAGAAGGTTTCTGTGACAATGCGTCCAAAGACGAGTCATTTCTCATTTCCTGTTGAAAGGATTTACAAAAGACCCTCGCGCACTACAGCAGCAGCACCAGCCTTTTAGTTTAGTGCCTCGGTTACACAGCGTGACAGAATGACACTTTCTTCTGCTGAAAGATGCTCTTCAAGTGTGCTTCTGGAAGAAAGAGGAGAAAGAGACGCATGTACGTTCTTCATGTCAAAACAATTTGTGAGTGCGTCAGATCTGATGAGACTCACAGAAGCTGTTTGTGTTTGTTGAGTTCAGCATCTGCCACAGACAGAAAAATAAGAAATGTCATCAGACAACATTATATTTCCAAATTTTGCATCATGCGAATTGTGTTCCCACCTGGCAAAGCTGTATGTAATTTGCAAGTCATCAGTATGCAGCATCTACGATTATTTAAATAGTTAATTATTGCACGATCACTTTGCTTGTTGCTGTGTTCATTGTAATCAACTGTACAGACAGAAGCTGTAAACAAAAGTGTAGTACTAAAAAGACGCAATATTATCCATATCATGTGAGGCAGGATTTTTCCTCTTTTAAAAACTGATAGACCCGTTTATTTTGTTATTGTAACTGCGAGCAATTATACGGGTAGTTGCATTTCATTACATGCACATACTGTTGTTTTTTCCTCATTTGGAACCACTGATCTAAGTCACCATAAATTTAAATGTGCTGTTTATATTTGAAGGTCACACACGCTAGCAGTTTTTCCTGAATTCTGTTCGGCGGGAAATTCATTACTTTTAATGAATTTAATATTTCGCTTCCCAATGAGAGTCACGCTTCTGCAGAGCTCACCAGGAGGCGATCCATCATTTTTAACGCTGCTAAAAACAAAGTCGCGCTATCAGCCACGTCGAACCGTCAGCCCTGTTCCGCAGATGCAGTCGCAACACGTTCTTTATTCTGCGGAGCAAAATGTCACTTCCTGTTTTTATCTTAGCGGCGGCTTTAGTGTTGTATTAACACTTACCGTCTCTGCGTGATTAATTACCCACAATCCCCTGCGCCGTTAGAACATACAGCCTTCTGGTGTCGTGTGCTGCGCTCCTAACTGCTCCTGCGTAACATTAATGCTTCTCATCAGTCGACTGGGAGATAATCAATTAGATTCTCCAGAGAAAGAACTAAAATTACCTGCCACCTTTGCCTGCATGAGAGGGGCACACGAGAGGGGGCTGAATGAAAAGAAAGAAGGAAATAAAGAATAAAAGAGCTATTTTATAACCACTCAGAGCCGGTCAGATCAGAGACAGTGAGGATGCAGCTACTGAAGATGACTGTGAAGTCAATAATACAACCTGTGCAGCTGATGAATCTTACCTGTGAGGTTTTTCTGTAGATGTGGGGAACAGCTCTAGAACAGAGAACAGCTCTAGAACAGAGAACAGCTCTATTCTGTCTCTTGTCTTTTTTCACTTGCTGTCCAAATAGGCAGCGACCTTTAGAGGCAGCCTTGAAAGACAATGTTGTTAGTTTTATGCCCTATATAGGCAGCATTCTTTAGAATTAGCATGCTAAGTTAACAATACATATTATACAATACATAATACAATATATATTACTATACAGTTAGTTTTACATATATTTAACAAATATACAGTAGAGTACATGAGACATAAAACAGTATATGAAACACAAACATAATAAATATATAGAAATATAAAACATAATCCCTCATATTGCATTGAAAGGGTTTAGCTGATGTACACGCCTCACAAAACTAACATTTCAGCATCACAGGAAAGCAACAGCAGATGAAAATGAGGTTTAATAAGTGCGAGTTCATTCATGCATGTGAATGTGAGCTTCACCTGACGAGTCAGTAAGAGGATGAAGGCCACATGAAGGATTGTGATGTTGTAGAATCATCTCACGCGTCTCAGCAGCTCAGTGTATTTCTTTAATGGTGCTCTGATGACTCTGACCCTGTGCAGTAATGTGGTGAATACTGATGAGTCTCACGGCTCCTTTAAACTCTGATCTCTGAGAACAAAGACGCCACAGTTACAGAGACAAGGAGGCTTTGAAATGTACCCACAAGATGTTCACTCACACACACTCAGACACACACACACACTCAGACACATACACACACACACACACWCASACACAYACTCAGACACATACTCACACACACAGACACACACTCATACACACATACTTACACACACACACACATTACTGCTTGTGCACATTTGTGAGTGTTTATATAATATTTGCTTCTCAGTCAGATAAAAGCGACAGAGGTTAAAGAAACGTGTAATATCTCAAAATAAAGCAAACACTATATCTCAATGAAAGACTGACAGTAAGCCGTGATCTGTGAGGGGGAAGTGGTGCAAACAGCGGCTTTTCACTTCCTCCACAGCAAAAACTAACAGAGAAAAAGTTGTAAATAACAGTGTAAATAAAAGCAATAAATGCTGTAAATTACGTTTGTGTTAAGTAATACTTTAACTTACTAGTAACAGATTGAACCTTATTGTAAAGTGTTAACCAGATTCTTATAGTGTCTTAAGAGTGTCAGGTGCTAATAAATCCTTATGTTTGTCTCTAAAAGGTTTAAACACGCTGAAAAACACACATTTAATAATCCTGCATCTTCACAAACACACAACAGGTATTTAGCAGCTCTACATTACTGTCACCTTAGGCTTAATCCCGTGGTGCCTCAGTGCTTGTTAAACTCTGCCTGAAAACAATTAAGCTCACACATGTTCTGTATCGTACAGACTTCGCTGAACGGTCTCGACTCACAGCGCCGCCCCCCTCGGGTCACGAGAACCAGGAAGTTCTGCGCTGCTCACTGATTAATGAAGATATCAGCAGAGGTCACAGCAAGCATGTGCCAGAATAATTGGTACGATCAAGACGAGGTCTTGCTTACCTAAAACCAGCAGCTGAAGAATTTTTGCATTAATTACTCATGAGGATATTCAGTGTTACAAGATCTTTCCAGAAACTTTAATTCTTCTTCTGGCTGAAAGCGTCTTCACACCCTGAAAACAAGCAGATGTTCACAGAAGTTGCATATTTACGTATCATAGTTTGACCAATCGTTGCATTTAGAACCAATGCAATGGCAGGACGTCCTGCTTGCCTGTCACACGTATGTTTGCGGTCATGTGTTGGATCTTATGATCTTATGCGTTCAAAGCTAGCTTTACATTGCTAGCCTCTAAACATACTCAGCCTTAAACAGAGAAAATTTCTGCCTCTGTGAGTCTCAGCCACACAATGTCACGTTCTAAACACTCTGGGAAACCTTGAGAACTTTTCAGTCTCAGAAATCAGAAATATTGTTGACTAAACAGTTTGTCTCCAATTATGAAGAAACATAAACCCTCCAATCCTGAAAAAAAGAGGCAGATTGTCTGAAAGGTTTTTAAATAAACAATCCAAAAATAAATATTGGACATTAATTTCATTCTAAACTATTAGTTGCAAAATGTATCACATGTATCACACACGTATACACAATATAACCGATTATACATGCACACACACACACACACACACAATAAAGGCTGCAATAAAAACTGAATGGTGTTAGACTGAGTCAACTTCTCTTAAACCGACTGACCTGACATCTGTTCTCTCCACATCAGATTTAAGCATAAATGTGAAAATGGAAACAACACAATGTTAGGTGGCTGAATTTCTCCATGTAAAGTTCAGGATTACATCGGCTAACATGATTATGTGTTACAGGGTCCTGCATCTCGTTCTCTGGCGTTCAGCCCTGGAGTCGCTCTCGGCTCTGAATTACACTGCTGAGTGTTTTCATGTCTCTCATGAAAAGCGATTCGCTCTTCAGCCTGCCGTTATCATATTTACGTGCTGAAGTGATTCTTAGGATAGAAAAGCTGGATAATTACAGCCACCGGCGGGTGGTGATAGCTTTCTCATTTACACTGAATATTGACTGTAATATTATACAACACTTCAACTCATGAGAGTAACACACAGACATCACTCATGCACAGAACAACCCTGTACAGAAGTTTGTGATGGCAGGAGAAAAACTAAAATGACTTTTAACTTCCTCAGTCTGTCATTTATCGATCGTCAAAGATGATCAGCGACTGTTGTGCTAAATGTGAGGATCACGCCATGCGCTGCTTTGTCGCTGTAACTCCTTTTCTCTGATTGGTTTTCTGAACTGCAACCTCTCTGATTGGTGAATCCATAATGCTGCCCTCTGCAGGGTATTGTGGGTAGTGTAGTTATTTATTGAGAAATTCAGCTATAAAAGAACAAGACAGTTGAAAATTACTTATTAAAAATAAAGAAAAGATAGCAAGCATACACAATAACTTACCAACCCCATAGCTCATGGTCCTAAAAGGTGTACGTCTTATTGTTTTGTCAATTGATGGAGAAATGAAAGGGTTGTTTACTTACGAAAGCTGTACTGTTGTGCTCTATTTGACTCTTACGGTTCACTGCACACAATTCTCCTGCATTTCATGAAAAGATCAGCTTTAGAAAAAACAGAAAGTCAGATTTCTCTCTCACACACAAACAAACGCTCAGCCGGCACAGTGGGCCGTTTGTCTCTCACATCTGCTTGTGTGTGGAGGAGCTGTCAGCAATACTGATTAGTGACACAGAGGGATGTAAAGAGAGACAGGTGGAGGTCACAGCCGGTGGCCTCCAATGAAAAGCACCCAGACTCTTGAGAAGATACCTACAGGCTCAGATCTTTGTAAGGGCTACAGACTTCATTCCTCCAGCAAGAGGTCAGACGGCAGGACAGAAACAGGCATGCAAAACCTGCCAGTGTATGAGATGAGCTGTAACCGTCAATCTTTCCTGCGCGGAAAAGCAGGTGATTGAATGAAGCTGTCAGTCTGCTGCAGTCGTTCATCCAGTTGTTTTCGCTTTCACTCTGTCACAGGTTTCTTAATAGAGCGTAACGTGACGTTTCTATATATGAAAATAACACAAAATATGACATTTATTTATTTGAGTGAGTTAAAGTCTTACTGTTGTAGGGCTGGCATGGAGATTTCAGGAAGACTTTAGCATGCTTTAGTCACGTGCTTGT
>JBAJNP010008320.1:0-20495 GCA_036877545.1 Yasuhikotakia modesta | reverse complement strand
TATATATATATATATATATATATATATATATATCCACTTTGGAACTTTTGCATACATGAAACACTGGAACATTGATTCTTAGAAAAACAGTGCTTTTATTTCTGCTATACTGTGAAAAAATAATTTCGTAACACTTTTAAAAAAATATTGGAAAAAAACAAAAGGGACTAACAACAATAACTTTTGTTGTACATCTGTCAAACATTTTTCAGCTACCAAGAACAGTACAGTAAGGTCAATGTTTATTTTCTAAGACACAATTAAACAGGATACACACTCCTACCAGCAGAAAGGAAGTATTGGAGCAGGAATAGGTAAGAAGTAAATGAACAGATTACATAAAGATTATCATATTCTGACTCATATTTCTGAATCATATTTGCACTCACACATGCTCAGTCACACGCAAAACATGTATCATCTTTGAAACTCTACACACACTCCTCTGGCCTTAAGTCGGTGTATAAAGTGAAGGAATATAAAAGTCACATCTTCCTAAGGCCACCGCTTAAGGCCACATTTTATTTTTATTTATTCAATATTTCATTTTTTTGTCCTCAAGAAGCATCAAGTTCTTAAATGGGGAGATGCAAATAGGCTCCAGAATCCCACACGATTGTCCCTAAGCCATCACACAAATTAAAAATCCATCAGTACCAAGACTGAGTGATTAGCAACTCAGTCAGATATTGAGATGTTTTTGGATCCTTTTAAAAGATCACCCAGCCATGCTACGCAGAACTTTTATTCCTCTGTGTACTGTACTGAGTTAGGAAGTACCACTGCTGTGATGTTTGTAACATAACTGAAAACATAATACTGCATTTAAAGAGTGCATCTTATTGGATGATGTAAAGTAATACTTTAAGTTTAAATTACACATGGGAGTATTTACAGGACTTATTTGAGTTTTAAAATGCAAATAAAAACAAAAACTATTCATATTAACCTCACTGTTCCAATGACTTGTGAGGGCTTGTCTTCATCCTCTTGTTCTGATGATCCTCACTGCTTTGATAGTGGCGTCCTCCAATCCAAAATTGTTGAAGACAGTTCATAGCCACATACCATCTCTAGTCCATAAGATAGTTTTTAATTGGTCAAAATACTTTTAGTCAGTCATCTGTGTTTGGCACAAATATCAGGTTTGTGTTTGTGTAAATGAGCTTGCAGTCTTTTAAGCATTTCTAAACTTATTGTACAAGTAATTTGCATGCTAGTGTTACGCTTGTCTGGATTACAAGATGTATCAATCAGTCCCAAACACTCTAAACATTAGTTCCAATCAATCTTATTATAATCTTTAATCATCTTTAAGACAGATATAATAGCAGCCTGATCTCAGCTTAGAAAAGGTGAGTTTGGATACCTAAAGCCGGATCATACAGTTTAAAACCTTCTCTGCTGTTCTCAACCCTTGAATANNAACACCACCTCCCCTGGCCACTCACTACCTGATAATCTTCCAAACAACAATAACAAACAAATATGCATATTTTTTGTTTGTTGGAGTGAATATCACCCAAATAAAGACTGTATTGAAACTTTGGTCCAGAATCACTTAAAGAATGTGACAAAAAAGATTTTATGTAATATCCAGAACATAACTAGCCTAGTGTGCAAATGAGAGATTACATATGGATTATGAGGGTAATCTAAGCCTGAATACTAGAATGTAGTGCAAACAATGACCCCACTACAAAAGCACAATGAAACAGAGTGGGGAATTCTTGTATATGTATGCAGATGTATATATATTTAATAAATCCAAACTAGTTTTACGATAGTGAACTAATAGGCTGTCGTTGGCCATAACTGAAAACTGTTAAATGGCTTCCTCAACTGGTCTCTATCATAATGATAAATTTTAATGGGTTTTATGCTTTATTGCAGTTTTATGCTGATTTTCATGGGGAAAACTGAGAATCTTGTCAACTGTAAAACGTGATTTAGCTACTAGCTCAGCAAGATGGATAGTGAGGTAAACGTTGATTTACATTTAGTAGAAGTAAAACAAAAAAATATATTTTCTTAAAACTTCCTTTTTGGCATTGGTTATCAATTAGCTACTCCTGCAGCTCATGTGCTCTTCATTTGTTAGTCCTGATGTCAGTCCTCTACTTTTCCCTACAAAATCTTTCGTTACAAATCTAATTTTTTTTTACTACATTTAACATTAAAACATTGCATTGTTTTTTCAGAATCTTTTAGTATGTTGTCTGTTTTGCTGTGATTGTAGCATAATAATGGTTTTGGACCCACTGTAGTGTACATTGTGCAATTTGTGAAAAGGTATGTTTTAGCTATCATAAATCTAAGAGAAGAAATTGAAGAAGCCATTCAAAAGAATTCATACATATATATAAATCCATCTGTCCATCTGTGTCAGAGACCATCTACTCGTTTGTCTGACCACTGTCAGATTATTAGCATAAGAGGCTCCCTTCATTTCTCACGAATTACTTTGTGATCATGCTTATTCAGAGCGTTCACAATATATTTGAACATTATTTTAGATCTTTTCATCTCTTCTGATTGTGATGTTCGCTATCAGCTTCTGGAGCTGGAAAATGAATGCATAGGAGGAAGGAATTTCCTCCTGCTCTGCATCACATTCTCTTTTAATTGAGCTCTGTTCACAATTAATTTTCCTGTTTTTATTCACCCTTTATATCTGTGGTTCTTTCATTATTCCTCTTCTGTGTATATGTGTGTGACGGTAAGTGCGTGTACATATATGGCCGACACTCGCATACCATCAGCATGAAGAAAACATAATACTTCTCTCTTACACGTGTGTTTGCATCCTTTGTGTGTGTCGGTGGGAATAATCAGAATGCTGGGAAGTATAGGAGAACCGTGTGGAACTTCCATATTTCCCGAGTCCAGTTTCTGGGGTTCCAGTACTGCCTCCAGCTCCTATGTTAGGCCCCACCCCATACATCTCGTACACAGGTCCACCTTCCAATGGGGGGAGGCTAGGTGGACCAAAACCCATTCGAAATGTTGGATAGTGCGGGTAGCCATAATTTTCATACCCTAGCTGAGGGGTAGAGTCCAAAAGGCTGCAGTCAGTAGGAAAATCGCTAGTCTGTGGGCCAGAACTTGATGGGGGCTGCTGAGACTGCCCAGAACGGGTAAAGGTGTTAAACTGAGCATAGCTATTGTGCGAGAGTCTAGAAGGAGGGCGAGGGTCATAGCAGCCTGCCCGTGACCCTGGGGGCAAGCTACTTGGCGTTCCCAGACCTGCAGCCACTCCAGGAGCTCCTGAGCTACTGCTGACGACTGCAGAACCCCCTGGTTGGTTCGAAGTGCGATAATCTGAGTAGTGCATGGATCGGGAAGCTGGCCGTCCCTCATCGTGGGTGGAAGCTCGCACATTGTAGTAGCCGTTTGTTGGGTCCTGCAAGAACAACAGACATTTTCAATGTGTGCAATTTCAAGAACATAAATTCTCCACTCAGGCAAACTGGTACAACAGTCAATAATGGTGTTTTATTAACCATTTTTACAATTTTTATTAACCATGTATTCCAGGGACAATATCTGACTTTACGCATATCATTCTAAAGGTAGAATTGACACCTCATCTTACAGAAGTGCAATGAATGAATTAATGAAATATGGCATGATGCTATAAAAGTATAAAATATTAATAAATGTTATAAAAACAAAAGTATATTAGCTTACAATTTTACCATTAGGTTACAATTTTTGAAGTGCTTAATGGAAGTGGAACATTTCTATTGAGCTGTTTTGGTGCAGTTAACATTATGGCTAGTGCAGTTTTTTTGGGAAAATGTCAGTTGAAATCTCAAAAACTTACTGCTTTTACAGAGGAGTATAACTATCATTTAATCTTAATGTGATTTCTATTTCGTATTGTGCTCAACAGCAAGGTTTTGTAAAACAAAAGTCAGAGCTACAGTTCCGGCTTATTTGTGTGTGTGAAGTCATCTATTCACCTTGAGCTCATAGTCCTGGCGTGTGTCCAGCGTGTCATTGCGGAGCTCCTGTTTGAGGTCTATCTCATCTTTAAAAGGCTGGGAGGAAGGAGAGAGGGTCACAGAAGGTAAAAACTAAACCATAAACAACAAAAGGCAACCAAGAAGGGGGAGAGTTGCAACATAAGAAAACAAACAGGAGATAAGAAGAGGGAACAGAAAGGATACAAAAGAAGAGAGGGAGATTGGGAGAGAAAAATGTGTTATATGAGCAAAGGTAAATAGTTATCAAGTCAGTTAATTGGGGGCCAATTCAAATATATAGCTCAAATTGTGTGGTCACAATTGTTAAACATAAGTGTATATTTCAATGTTGTCAGCTCACTTGTTTATATTATTACTTATTTAGTCTATGCTCCACTAATAACATATGTGCTGTAGCACAAAGTATAAAATGTGTTACAATATTTACCAAGGCACCAACAAACTTGCAATATTACTTGTTACATTTCATAAATCAATAGAATTAAAAAACAGTATCCTATTATTATATTATTATTTTATATTTTGTTTTCCTTGCTGCATTTTACACTAGTCCAGTCTTTCAGTTAATCATTTAAATTTTATAGCATTGATAAATCAGTTAAGCAATTGTAAGATACTAAACTGCTTGTGAGCATTTCTATTGTATTGGACTCAACTCTTATTCGGTGAATAAAATACATGACTAAAATATTGTCTATTCATTTTAGAAAAAAAATATTATCTTACATATTACCACTTATTACCACTTACCACTTATTTTAAATTGTTTTTTTTACTAAATTCTTTGAAACATCAAATTCTCTCTGTGCTCTGTCAGAAGTACTCACAGAATACATGGCTTTAACCATGCGTGTTGCCGTGGAGACGCTGCCTGAGTCTTCCTCCAGGCTGTGGGTCTCTTTGTTTATGGTCTCCACCTTGATATCTGGCTTGCCAAGTGTGACCCCTCGTCGACCTATAAGGTAAACATCTGATTTTAAGCTCCCCTAAACATGCGTTAGGGCAGTTTTGTTGTAAATTATGTCGTTAAATACTGCTAGAAGCACAGCTTTATACTTTTTAGAATTATTTACTGTTTTCTCAAGAAAAGACTTTGCATGTTGCTGAATTTGATTTATAAATATTGTTAGGTTGCAGACAGTATGCAATTTATAAAATAGTGTAAAAATATTATAAAAATTAGAAATTGTAAAAATAATATTCTAAAATGCTGTTATAATGATGTTATAAGTGTATACAAGCTCGATCTGCAGGTTATTGTCTGAAGGTTCTGATAACTTACTTCCTTTGCGTTGCCTGTATAAAAACAGAACTAATGCTAGTAAACACAGAAGCAGAAGAATGGAACAGCCTACAGTGCCACCTGCGATGATCCCGACTGGCACTGTTTCTAAAAGCAGAGAAAACAGCAAAGAAATGGTTAAAGACCACATCCATGTACCAGTTTACCTGACATGATATCATTATCATTTTAGGATAAAATATGTATAAGCACTTCAGTGTCATAAACGTGTCATAAACTTGCATGCTGTAACAATGTACTTACATTTACGCATTTGGTAGACATTTTATCTAAAGCGAATTGCACCACATTCAACATATTTTTTTTTAATCAATGTGTTTCCTGGGAATCACAATGCTCTGCCAGTTGAGCTACAGGAACATAGTTGCATTGTTGTAACTTTATAATAAGAAAAATTGCTGTAACAATTTTTAAAATTGCTGTAACAATTTAATAATAAGATCAAGCGTGAATTTATATTGTGGGTTCCATGTTGCTTTTTTATTTGCTGTAGTTTCTAGCTAGTTTCAGCATAGCAAAGATGTTCGCCAGTAATTATTAGCTGGTAAAGCTGTCCATTCAGGATGTTTTGTCTGGTTAAACTGGTTCAGTTTGCTGTTTAAGCTAAAAACACCACCCAAAACACAACTTATGTCGGACCAGAACGGTTTTAACAATATAGAGCTATGATGGAGTCAAAAGAACAGTGCTGTGGAGGAAATCTAGCTAATGACTGAACAGAACAAGCATTTGCCTTTAAGGTTTTAAAACTATTTTGAAGAACAATTTAGAACTTGCATGTTGATAACATGCTACTATTTAACTGGTAATTTGTAAACTGATGTAAGGATTGGGAGAAGTAAAGGATAGTGTAGTTGCCCTAAAACAGCTTTCTCAACCACAAAATGGAGGGAGTCAAGCCAATGGTATGACTTATCATGTAGCTTTACCATTTTCCTTAAGAGTAATGATCATGGTTCCTGATCCGAATGAATTCCACGCAGTGCAGTTGTAGGTGGACTGGAAGTCTGACTCCATGATGTTGTTGATGGTGAGGGTGGACAATACCGCTCCACCCTGTGAGGTCAGTTTGCTTTGTTCCACTGTATACCGTTCTAACAGGGTTCCCTTCTCCTTTTCCCACACATTCTCCTTCCATGCCCATACCTGGATACAAACACACACGTTTTCTTCTAAATGTGCATTTCAAACATCTATTAGTGAAAGTCTTCTAGGAAGCTTGCAATATGTAGCATATATGATATATATTAATATATTTGTGTGTGTGTGTGTGTGTGTGTGTGTGTGTGCGTGTGTGTGTAATTCTATATAATTAATGCCAGGTATTACCTGAGAAAAAAATGGCATATATTGTATTTAATATAATTTAAACTATAATACATTCATCAGTAACCTTCCTTTTGCAAGCTCTTCTGGCTAAAAGACTTAAAATAATATAGAACACATCTGTACATTTAGTGGAAGAGTTAAGTCTTTAAAAAGCACATTCTGATACATAAAATACATCTGAACTGTATTCCTTTCTTATGCCCTGCACACACACAAACATTTCACATGTGTGATGGGATAAATGGCCTTTGCATGCTTCTGCATAGACTTGGGTAATGTTGCGAAAGAACAGGTTCTTCTTTAAAAGCCACTATACAAAAATAACTTAATTATTCATGTTGAGCTGTTAGAATATTAAAAATGCATTCACATTCACAGTAAGCTTCAATTTAACCTCACAAACCTAGACATTTAAAAAAGGCCACAGCGTTAAAAAAAATCAACACTCTGTTCCTATATTTCATATTTCATGCAGACAGGCTGAGCTGTAACTCATTTTAAAATAAGAATCACTCATAAATATATATAGAGAGAAGGGTTTGAAAGACAGTGGGATAGAAGAACCATAAACATTGAACAACAAAAAATTAATTGATTGGAATTTTATTCCCCCATGCGAACAGTTATTAGGAATGCCTTTTATATAAATATACTGTAGTGTCAGGATGAACTTACAATTTTGTCTGGGGGAGGAGTGCTGGCAATATAACACTTGACTTCTCCCTGCTCTCCTCGAACTGCATACTGGACGGGTTCACTTGAGATAATTGGTGGGCCTGAACAAAGTAGGTCATTATTAAAAAATAAGTAAGTAGGGCAACTTCTTTTACCTAAAGGTTCTCATAATTTAAATACAAGAGTTTGGCACTGTGTCACTTGGATGAAAGCTGAATGCGTAAATGTTTATCTCATTATGTAACAAGCATCAGTGATTCTCAGGTTGTTTTATTATTAAAATGTACCTGCAAGCAGTGATGACGGGCCCAAGCACTACGGTGCCATTGCCAAACCAAGGTGTCTCAAAACAAGTCTGTTTGTAAGCGCCACACAAGCACAATTTTCAAACACTCCTAGGGGATTTACGGTATTGTCACCAAACTGAGCAAATGTTATGCCAAGACACTGAAGACTTGCAAAACGATTTGCACTGAAATTTTTGATATCACAAACAGTGTTGCACAACTAAATCATAGTCAAAACCAAAGTCACCAACAGGCAAAAGAATTTAAATTAAATTGAATTTAATGTAAAGAATCTATTTAAATGTACCCAAATGACAAGAAAACAGGAGATTTTCGATATCTCAAATTGTGTTGCCATGGCAAGGCCATTAAATTATGGCAATAAATGTAACAGGAAGTGTCTCATATCTTCTGCATACATTGACTGATTTGCATTAAACTTGTTTTTTTTTGTGTTGTTGGCTGATCACAATGACAGCTTATTATACCTTATAACACAATTTCTTAAAAAAAACTAAAATAGTATTTAGTCTTTTTGGAGTTAAATGCATGTGACACCCATGCGTGCTTCTCTGAGAAGCACAAGCTGACGATGGTGCCGTAGTGTCATCGCTGCTTGCAGCTATATTTACTTTTGTATACAGCTCCATCAGGCCAATTATAAACATATGTATGGCCTTCTGATGTCTCTGGGCTGTACTGACCGTTGACAGTGAGGGTGACCTCCATTTCACCCACTCCGATCCTAGGAACAATGGCCTTACAGACATACTGACCAGCGTCTGCCTGACTTACTGACTTCAGATGGAGCTGGTTGTTATTACTCAATACCTGTAAATTGCAGAGAGGAAGGGAATGGAAAATAAAAGGGAATAATGATGTTAAACAGTTTCAATGTAGACAGTGATTATCTTTATATTATAACAGCAAACAAATGCATGTAGGCATGCAAAATTGAAGTAGGGTAGCTTTAATAACAAAACAGCTGGCAGATAAACATGAAGCATAGCTTGAAAAATAGGGATACATAAGAGAGATATCATCATTAAAATAACATTGTTAAAGAAAATTATGTTAGAACCAAGGCTGCTCACCATGCTGGAACCTTTTTTTGTCCAGGTGAGTGTGAGAGGAGGATTTCCTGCCCACTTGCAGTTTAGAGTGACGTCTGAATCTACATCTACTGTTACCGGTTTAGGCTCAACCATAAGGATCGGACCAACTGCATTTAAAAATAAGGGTATAAAGAAGTTTTTTTATTAATCAGCTAAATGGCTAATTGTCAGTTCAATCAGTTTGAAAACTTTTGAAAAATGTGCATTTAATATGATTATTACATTATACAGAAGATTTGGTAAATATTAATTAATAGATTTCACCACAAAATATGTACATACTCTACATATTAAAATTCCAAGCTGATACTTACAGTGGACATCAACAAGTATACTGACATTAGTGCTGCCCATAGCATTGAACACCTGACATGACACAGGCTCGGTGAAGAACGAGTGGTCAGCTTTGGTGACAAACACACTCTCTCTTGCTCCCTGTATGACCACACCTCCCTTTGCCCACCTAGCAAAACCATGATAAAAAAACTTTTTTCTATTCACACAATATTAAAGGTGCCAGTTCATTACATTCTGAAAGAAACATACTTGTAGCCCATAATAGGTGGGTTAGCTGTAGCTTGGCATGTGAAGGTCACTCTTTCACCCTCCAGTACAGAGCGAGGCTCAACAGATAATGTTACCACAGGAGGGTCTGCACAGAACATTCAGAAAATTACGTTCATTAGACAACAGTCAGGCAGGACAGACTGGCAGTAATGAGCTGGGCAGTTACAGTTTCAGAGGGTTTAATCCTTTGTGCCACACATTAACTGGATAAATTAAATTGGTATGAAATAAATTTTCATATTTAACATTTTTCTGTTTTATTTTTATGTAAAGCTGCTTTTTTATGTAAAGCCATGCAACACTGTAAAAAACTGAATTGATATATACTTCTTATATATTATTATTTATTTAATAAAATATTACCTTATATTAATTACCAAAATCTATTTAAAGTAGCATTCTATTCATGCAATATAAAATGTATTGTAAGCATCACCAAACATAATTTAGCATAATTACACATAATTTAGACTTAGCATGGAAGGAGTACAAGTAAATAATCATATTGTATTTTATGTACTTTTACACAGATTCAACAACCTCTTCTTATTCAGTCCTGCTATCCAAGCTATTTCAAGAATGTTAAAAAAAGTGAATAAACATTCAAAAAAACTGTACTCACGTTGTACGTTGAGGGTGATAGTGGCCCGTTTGCCCATGGGCATGGCTAGGTTAGTAGCCACACAGGTGAAATTCTTTCCTGTGTCTGTGTCTATTGGGAGAATAGGTAGGAAGCTCCGTGTGGTCACACGTTTTCTGTCTGGAAGCAACTCCTAAGGAACAGAATTTATACTACTAACAAATCTTTTTTTGATGTTCAGGTCTCAAAAGAAAAGCAAAGACTGTTTATGTTAATGGAAATGTAGGTTAATAAAATGTTGGTGAAAACTTATGTCTTTGTTTTTGAAGAGTAAGATATGTTTGTGGTTTATATATGCCCTCCCCTAACATATGTTTCACATATGTGTAGTAAGAATGTGTCTCACTGTGGTGCTGATGGCCCCTTCTATCAGCAGCCCATCTTTCTGCCACTCTATGACAGACGCAGGTTTGGCTCCACGGGACACACAGCTGATGTTGTGGGGGTCCCCGGCTGTGAGGAGGATCTCTGGGGACCCCTCAATCACAGTATCTTCGGGAGGAACTGCAGACACAAACACACAGAGTCCATGACCATTTTTAACAACCCAATAGGGCTGCACAGTATATTGAACAAACATCAAAATGGCAAACATCAAAATGACTTTCAATAACTAAATAAAAAGAAATAATAATTACTTGAGAAAAAATATGTTTTAGGTTTTAAGTTTTAGGTCAATCCAGGGAAACAAATTATAGTTGGAATATGAGTACTGTCTTTTTTCAGAAAGAACACATAACATGCATATGTTGGTTAAATAATATAATTATTAATATTATTAAGATAATTTTTAAGTTGATTTTACAAAAATGAAAGCATTACTATATTGAGTTATTCAAGTTTTTCTTCAATATTGTGCACAATCGAAAGGCTTTAAGCCAAAGCCAAAACACAAATCTGTGAATTTTTAACACACTAATCATATCATTGCTCTCTAGAATATCATAACATAAATAACATCTCTGTAAAACCCATAAACAGAAAAAGAGATCATAGCAATAAATTGCCATCAATGGATAACAGACATACAAATATGCTAATCATAACTGAAAACATTTTAGAAAACAAGCTTTCTAATAGAACTTTTATTCAACTTTCTATTACAGGGCTAGCTCACAAAAATGATTCCCTATTACTCATCTCTCATTCCAAATTCCTTCCTTTCTTCTTTGGAAAACGGGGGAGTGTCTGAGGTTGAGGATTGGAACTGTTTCTGTTTCATAAACAAATAATTTTAAACCTTTCTTTTAATTGGTTCTATACTTCAAATGACTCAAAAGAATGATCCATTTTAATCAAGCAGCTTCTTTTATGAACTTAACAGAAGAAAATCATATAGGTTTGGACAAGAAAGTGAATTAGTAAATTATGAAGTATTCCCTGGTTGACTTTTTTTAACAATTCTTTTCTAAACCCCACACCTAAGAAAACACACATTCATGCAGCACTCACTAAGAACAGTGAGTTTGGCCCGTCGGGAGCGCAGCGCTGCCTCAGTTGCCTGGCATTCATATAGAGAGTCATCTGAGAGTTCTGCAGCGGAGATCTCCAGATTGTACTGGCCAACATCCACCAGTCTTAAGACACGATACCTCGGCCAAGCTGGAAAAACAGAGATTTTTCATTTTGAAACATACATACATAGCATGTATGTTTCAAGAATATAAAGAACAGAAATAAAAAATACCATGTGTCATGAATCTACATACTGAATACTTGAGTCAGAGGTCTTAGTTTGTTTGAAGTCTGAATTCCTAGCCTTAAGTATGAACAATGCTAAAAATATTTGCAAGAAACACACAAAATGTAATGAAGTTAAAGTTTTTCATCACTGGGTGGCAGTAGAGTTTGTTCTGTGAGGTGGTATGATATATGCTAGCCCCATGAAATGGACATTTACAGCTTCTACTGAATAGAAAAGTGGCAGTTCTGCTGTAAATTACATCACACACAGCCCCCATAAAACATCAACCTCTGTGTGTGTGTGTGTGTGTGTGTGTCTGTGTGTGTGTGTGTGTGTGTGTGTGTGTGTGTGTGTGCGCAAAGGGACAGCAAAGGGAAAACAGGGTGAAGAAATAAACTTTTTTACTGACCCCGGAGGTCTTCTCCAATGCCTAAGGCCAGTCCATCCTTGGTCCACTGCACAATGCCAGAATAGTTAAAGACCACACAGGACAGCACAACCTTCTGGCCTAAAACCACAGACTGGTCTGCAGGCTCCTGAGAGAACCGTGCCATCCACACTAAAAGAATGAAAAAAATGTAAATGTTACAATGCTAATGTGACATTTTCAAAAAGAACCAAAACATGTTCATGGTCAAATACTCTGTTAATCACACAAATGTTTGTTCATCACTTAAAGCTATTGTAAGACTTTAAAACACTTATATAGCACAAGTTTTATGGCACTTTTTGGAGCTTGACATCCCCAACTGTATACCATAATTGTATGGAAAAGAGCAGCATGGACATTATGCTAAACTTCTCTTATTGTGTTCCACAGAAGAACAAAAGTCATAAAGTTTTGGGAGAAAAAATAAAAAAAGTATAACAATAACAACAGTATAAATTTAAATGATTAACTAACCCAATAATGAATACTGAACAAAACTTTGCAGTAAGAAACATTTAGTGACAATAAATGCAAACAGCAAATATCACAGATAATGATTACAACACATGCAGCTACTTTTAACCTCACAGTAATACAGCATTTTCACTTTTACTATTATGCATTTTCACTTTTATTATTAGTTAAAAAAAGTTGAAGTTAAGTTAATAAGGTTTTCTGAAAGAATTAACTTGTCCCTTGATACCACATTCCAGTCACATTTATCCACTCAAAAACATGCTATCCACAAGAACCACTTTTCTGACACACAGGAGAATATACTCCAGACAAGCATGAGTCTCCAGCTTGTACAACCAGCTTAAAAGGAAAGCTTTCATTCAAAGCCTGATTTGTGTATCTTTAACTAGACCAGAAGCAAGAATGTTGTTAATTAAGTGCAACTCATATTTTCCCTGCATTTTTCTTTCTTTCTTTCTTTCCTCATTTTCATGGGAATCTCTATTAACACCACTATCTAACACAGTGTTGCTTGTTTGGGGCAAAATAAACAAGAACAGCCATTCCTTGTGATCTGTTTAGTCATTTTTGCATTCTCCGGTTGAAGTGGGTTTGGAGACTGCCTGTCACATTCCATTTATCACATTAAATATCAGCCCTCTGGCCCCCTCTTGTTCTCCTTTTTTCTCTCTCTCTCCCTTCTCTTGTCCCTCCAGCATTTCTCAGTACGTCCCCATCTCTCTCAGTTTCTTAACAACTGGCATATGCTCATTCATCCTCCCTAACCATATCTTTCCCCCTTCTCTCCTTTTTGTGGAATATCTGTCATCACTTTGGGTTACATTTAATGAAGTCAAACAAGAGGAAAGAATATGAGTAACACCTTGTTTTAAGTTGTCCTTGTTGCAATATTATTATAAATTTATGTACAGAGTAATGAAAATAATTTTGTGGTTTATAGCTTCTTTGTTTTCCTCACAATATAAGTCGCTTTGGACAAAAGTCTGCTAAATGCGTAAACACGTAATGTAAAACATGTAAAAATGCGTAAAGTGTAATGTAATATTAATTAACATGTGGTGGATATTGTAATTAATTGGTTTAGGGTTAGTAGCATATAACTACGCATAAGAAACTGCTAAACATAAGAACCATGAGAAATGTCATATATACTCTTACGTCCTGGTTGTGCACTTGAACTCAAAAGAATAAAAACAAAAACACTGAATAAATGTGACAACGCATCATTTACATACTTGCATATCGGGATTGAAGATATAAAAATATACATTGTATATTTTTTAATGCTTCAATGTTTGTTGTGTAGTTCTGCTTTGTAACATACGACGCATCATGCAGCTTCTTAAGAAATGGTTGTTCTTATTTTAAGGAATGTATGTAAACCTTACACTAACATTGAAGGAAGGATCAGAATGACATCCAGGGACTAAAATCCAATATCCAACTTAGCATCTATGCAGGACACCTTTTCATCTATACAAACAATGACTCAGAACACCTTGGCAACCCCCTGGCATGCACCCACCAAACACTTTTGCATTACATAGTAGATAATATATATATGGCTATACTTGGCCCTCACTAAAAGCCATGTCTATCTATTAACAGTATTACATCACAGGGAAATGATGCAACCCAAATGTGTCAATGTTGTCCACTGTACAGCTGGTTGCCTGTCTTGTAAAGCAGCAGTATATGTATTATTTCATTTTGTATAGCTGCTTGGTTTCATTCATCCTCCTACCTTAAGCAAATTTATGTGCATGCACTATATATTCATATACTGTATTCATGATTTTTAAATGCTTCTGTTATGTTTTTAGATAAAATACAAAGCATGTGGCACATTTTATTATTTGCAAATTTGTAAATAAAACAACTAATGTCATTTAAGCAACTTTCATTTTATTTTCTTACTTTTTACAAAATTCAATCGACCATCTTTGCAATGCATACAGGCAGCTATTATTCTAGTTATCCTTGTTTTTTTCAAACTTTTATTTAAATAATATATTTTTAAGATAAACTATATTATAAACTTTGTTCCTTATATACAAAATAAACTTATATACACTTTTACTTATATACACATTATCTCTTAAAATTTTGAGCGAGTGAAAGAGAGTTAGTGGGGGTTTAGATAGTTTTCATTATGTGGGTTATGCTGCAGTGACAAATTTAGAGTGTCCTGATTTTCAGGAGTCACTGATCCCTGGGTACCAGCAGTAGTCCGTGCCACACTGCCTACATCCTCTCCAGTGCGTGTGACCAGACACAGTCAGACACACACACACAAACACACACACTGTCCACACTTACATACCGCACCTGTGTCAAGAACACACCACATGACCAACCTGGGAGTGCAGTCTTTTATCAAAGTATCACCGGATCGCAAACTCAGTGTATCAGACATTACAAAATCACATTTACTCTTCAGGTGATTTTTCAACATTTTCACTCTTCAGGACTAACTGGATCTAATAAAATTCCTTTAGATGAAGTTACAACTTGTAAAAGGTGCAATACAATGTCATTTAAACAATGTTAATAAATCACTTTCATGAATAAATTTCCTAATAACCAGGGTAAACACTGTGGATCACACATTCACACATGTAAGAAAAGAATGTCACATGTCTTACAAAAGAATCACAATTTTTATACCTACAAAAGACTGCATTCTGTGAGAGCTACACCTCAAAGCTATACTAATAATGTAACTGTAATTTATTTGTTGAATTCCCTAACATTTAACTTATTGAGCTAGAACATCTGTAATCTGTAAGGAATATATGATATAACCATCTGGAAATAACCATGCTTTAACATATTACCGATTTATTTTCTTATTTTTCTTCTCCTACTGTTCAAACAAACATCTAATGCTTACATCATTCTCTAAGAACACAAATGAGATTTGAAGAATTGAATGAGAATGCTTCATATGCAGCATAAGGAAGGAATTACGTCACCTGCTTGCGGTCAAGGTGCCTATACTGGAGCAATGAGCAATAACAGCTGACTTTACTTAAATCTAAACAAAAAACACACTTAAAAATTAGATTATTTCAATGCCCAAATGATTATATTGGCCATTTATGATTTTGCACATCACTATTTCATTCATCCGTTCTGTCATTGATAAATGACCATTATATTTATTACTCTTCTTAATATCTCTTTCTCTATGTATACTTCCTTTCTTTCTCCTTTGCTCTCTGGGTTTCAACCAATTGGGCACTTTCACTGGTGCAATGTGTTGCGTTACCATGGCAACAGCTGACGTATGCAAAAAACGAATGCAAAACTTTTTTTGCTGATTTGCTTTGTGTGCAGAAAATAGCTTTGTGTGTGTTACTACACATCAATATGCATTGAATTGAAGAGTAATGAAAAGGTACTAGTCTTCATATCATGTTGAAATAAATGCAATGACAAATGGTCAAAACACACCTTAATGAAACGTCTTAGTTTTAGATCTTTGCTTTCTTACTGTACATAATGTTTTGTCTATCTATATCCTTTTTCCATTTTGTAATTTTCTATTTGTCTGCAGGTTTATTTAAAATTATCAATCTATAATCTTCCTTCTCTTAATTCAACCTGTCTCATTCATCTGCAGCCCACCATTGCTATAGAAACCATTCTATGTGAAATAAGAGGGAGTAATATAATTTCTTGCTGGTTCCTCCTCTTCCTCCATTTCATTCCTCAGCCGCTGTGCTTATGCGTCTCTTTTTTCTCTTGTCTGTTCTTCTGCTGCATTTGCATGCAGTAGCGTTCTTTATTTGCGTAAACCACTGTTGCAGCTATTGTTGCCATGGCTACTGTGGGAACATTGACATAATATTACGTACAGTGACCATAGCAACCTCAAGGGCCATCAGCAGAGTAGAGCTTGGATGTATTGTCCACTTTTAATGGGCCGAAGCATGCAATATTAGCTAATACCTCACAGGCATCTTTTCAACACACTAAACATTTGGCTTAACAAATACATTTCTAGAGGTTGGGGATTCCAGTGCTATGTGTTTCAGGGGGCGTGATTTGTTTTTTGTTTTTTTTTATTGAAAATCAATAAAATACAGAATATGACATTAAACTTATTATTAAATTTAAAAATTATTCACTTGACGTACTTTGAATGACAAACATTCTTTGTTTAAAGAAAAGAAACTCCCTGCTTTACTGTTAAAATCCCTACGAACATCCTTTCAAAGATGAGCAATGCTTATAAGTATGTCGCTTGAGTATGAGTAACTAACCATTAGTCATTATTGGCTGATATATGTTCCTGATGTAGGTCTCATTAGCCTACCCTGTGTTTAAAAAAAATCTTTATATTGGATATACAGCATTTGAAAAGCTGTTTAACAGTACGGTTTAATATCTTTAAACTCTGGTATACAGTCTCACTAGTTTTCCAATAAAAATGCTTTTATTGTAGAATGCCACACTGTGATTTGTTTTTATTTCAGGCCAGCTGATTGGCCGATTCCACCGATCGGCCCTCCCTAACTGGAAAACTTCAGAGAATTAAAAATGACATCATCATCATCAACCACATTCCATTGCATTGGGGGAGGGAGAATGGTGGGACGGTTGTCTGATAAACTTACCACCCCCCCACCACCACACACACATAGACTGAGAGGAGAATCTCCTCAGTGTCTACAGTACAGTGTGTCTCTTCATCACGTGTTCGAATTCATGTGCTTTTCCATCTATCTACCTCCTTTTGTCTCACTCTTTTTTCCTTTTTTTCCCTTGATTCTTATTTCCCTCTCTCATTCTGTGACCCCTCCTCTGACTACAGGAATGTAAGAAACACATCTGGAACTTATTAGAGAGATGGAAGGGGGAAAAAACTGGGGGATGGAAAGAGGGAGAAGGAAAAAATGAGAAGACTGAGAAAAGAATGAAAAGCAGAATGAGGGCCAGAACAAGGGGCTTTTTGACAAATATATTTCTGGAAAAGACGAGATGAGCAATGCAGGAGTGAAGACAAATACTAAACAACATTGAAAGTAAAGGCTAACTCTGACCAAACATATTAATGAAAGGTTGTTAATTTGAAGGGAAACATGACATGTTTAAAATAGTCTCAATGGGCAGGGATTTGGGAGCCCCTAAAAGGGGAGGGGGGGCAGGGGTTTAAAGATTCTTGTTTAAGCCAGGCCTTTGAACTTTTTCCCCCCATTATTCATTGGAAGACAGAGAAAGAGAGGGAGAGCAAAAGCGAGGGTGCAAGTGGCCTCTTCTATGAAAGCAGTCAGGCATGAGTAATGATGGCTTTTTCTCCCTCTAGCCTAAACCACTCCCCCCACAGTTCTCTTAGCCATCCACCCCCAACAACAGCAAAAAGAAAAACTCAAATATTTGTCAAATCAGTCCCTCAATGTCACCTGTCACCAATTCCTCAACATCTATAATAAAGTAGAATAGAATAGTATGCTATTATTGTCATTGTACAGATGTACACCAATATTTCAACTCTCTCATTTAAAGTGCACACACATACATGCACATACAAAATTGTAAATGTAAACAATTGTCATGAAATGTATTCTAGTTCCTTCATCATTTACCAGACGTCTCCCCCTAAATATTTATCCAAACTACATTTCCCAGCATGCATCTACCTGGACTGATTGTGTACACACCTGAGAACTATTACACAGAATATTTAAACTTGTTAGTGCGCCTTAACCAGTGTATGAAGTCTTGTATTGCTATGCACTGTTACTAAACAGCTTCCAGGTTTCTCTTCTAAACTAGAAGAAGCTACCTCTTCTAGTAATGTAATGCATTGGGGGTAACTTCTGGTGACCTGATTTGGATTATTGTTTATTGACCCCTACTACCTGGCTATTGACCTCTGTCTTGTTTTTAAACTTATTCTCTGCCTGTTTGGTGCCTGACTACCTGCCTGTTGTACAATAATTGCTGTTTTGCCTACATTGCTCCTGCCTGCCTGCCTGTACAGAGATCTTGGCCTGTTCTAATAAACCTCTTTTGGATCCTGATCTAGTGCTGTAAGCAGTGCAAATGTAAACATAATACACACACACACACACACACACATATATATATATGTAAGAGGACATGGTATTGCATAACAGTATCTGCAGTGTTGTGCATTTAGTGATTGTTTGTCTTAAGTAATTTCATCTTATAGCCACACATCCAGACACAAACACCCATGCATCCAAATACAGCTTCCATTACTACATGCCAAGGACTAGTTAGTTAGATAATAAAACTGGTTAATTAGAACTACATACCACACAGATACACAAATAAATCCAACAACCAACAAGGCCCAGTGGGATTCTGTTATCAGAAAATTTTATTAGTAATGGAACTTTGTATGCAATCCATAGTGCAACTACAAAAAAGAAACTTAATTTTTGTTTTTAAAATTCTTCTTCTAAAGATCTTTTTACATTACTGATAAATGCATGCACAGTAAAGTATACTTAGGGGTTCCCAAACTCCTGATACTTATACTTATTTCAGGGGTTCCCAAACTCCTGCAGAGTTTGGTTTAAAATCTTTTTCTACACAATATACATGCAGTTTACATGTGAACCCCATTTATTTAATGAGCTTGTTTAGGGGAGTTTAATAAGCATCACTCTGCAGATAAAACCATCCCTGGAATTTAGTATTTAATTCTATAGGCAATGCATTAAATAAAGAAGCATTTTCTAATGTTTATTTTTCCTTTTTAAAATCTGTTTAACTGTTTTTTGTGTCCTACTGGTAAGAAATTGAGTTACAATTCTGCCGACACTGGACAAATTATGCTGTGCAGATTTACAAAGAAAAAAGGATAAATGTAAAACCTGCATATCATTAATGTCCTGCACATGCGTAGTAATAATAATAAATGTTACAATATAACATATAGGTTTGATGAAATGACAATACAAAGCAGTACCTCTGGTTTAAGTGTTTCATGACACAACCTTATTGTTACATCACAATTAGTGTCTCAAATAACACTAATAAGGGCCAATATACATTTAGATGCCAAGTCATGTTGCTCTATGATCAATTGTTACATTTTTGTAATATTTCACCACTGATATCTTAATCCATTCCACCTTAAGAGATCATTGGAATAAATCATTAGAAATGACATCAGTGCATGTGCATTACTGTACAAATGTCCACAAAAACAAGCAAATTGTTTAAGTTACACATTACAAAACACATTAGTTCAAAACCTAATGTGTTCTGAGAATCACATTAGACATGGGACCTCTAATGCATGTTGTACAACATTTCAACAGTACTTTGAAAGGTGAATCTTATTTTAAATCATTTGTATTACATGTTTTTTGTTCATTCACTATAGTGAGCCATGTGTAAATTGAGTGTGTATTGATAAAATATATTTTGTGGTTGTTTCAAAACTTGCTTTTCATTGAACACAAGCAGTGTCTGAATTGCAGGGAGACAAATCTGCTTAGACTTTGTGGCCTGCTGACGTTTTGACTGGTTGACACTTCAGCTTGTTCTTAAACAAGAATTTCCTAATGATGTTTGTATGTTTCTTGATTGATTGAGTTAGTACGCACAACGATTTACCACCTTATGATAACGGATTACATCATCTGCTGTACCTTACTGGAACAAAAACACGCCCATCACCTATGATGGAGCGGTCCATAGCTTCGACCCCTTTTTGACTCACACACATTCATATTGTTCGACAAGAGACAATATAAGATGGCCTGTCCGCATAGGCGCGATCGCAGTAAAAAGATGCAGTAATCTTACAGGTAGAGAGCTCTGTGCTGTCGCCTCGCCTAGCAACTCGCTGGCAATGTTAAACCAAAACTTGCATCATTTGGCACAGCGCGTATATGCATTACAAATGTATGTGTTGACAATTTGTGGTCGAGTTATATCTGACAGCGTTAGACGTGTGGGTTTAGATGCTGAAATCACCTGCATGACCCACTGACAGAAATAATGCGTTTCTTTA
>JBAJNP010008319.1:0-20495 GCA_036877545.1 Yasuhikotakia modesta | reverse complement strand
GTTCCTCACCGTTCCTCAGCGCTCGTCTGTTTTTGTTTCTGCATTTTCATTCTAAAGCCTGTGAGGGGAGGAATTTAAAGTGGTAAGTTCAGTCCAAAGCAATATTTTTATTAAAAAATGTCACTTGTCTTCTGGGTTTGAGGTCTGTAAACTCAACAGCTTTGTGGTGTGTGATTGACAGGTCATCTTCACAGTTGTCGATCTGTTGTTTGCCTGGCAACATGGCAGCCCGTCTCATAATATTTAACGTGCCTTGCAGACAGATATTGCGTGTGTGTTACTTACTGTCAGTTCTGGTTTGGCTTTGCTCCTGTTTCATGCGTCCTCTCGCCAAAACAGATTCAAGTCCTCCAGCGATTCTCCCACGTGGACCTTGATGAGAAAACATCTCCTGGTGGAAGTTTATCCTCACACCTTCTTACTCATCTTCTGCACCTACCTGTGCAATATTCTCACCAACCACCCGAGAGAGAGAGAAAGAGAGAGAGAGAGAGAGAGGTGTGGAATATTTACTGTACGTAGAAGGAAACATTTTGTTCAATTACTGTCCTCTAGTGGTAATATGAAACATTTTTAGTGTGTATGTTCTTATTAGCAAGCTCCAATATTGTTATAGATAATGCTAATTCTAAGTATTACGTTCTGATATTGGTCTAATATTTAAGGGACCAAGATTTGTGCTCTGCTGAATTGGGCCTACAGTAGCAGCGGCCACTCAGGACACCCCATCACTACCTTAGCAACCACTTAGCAACGTGCTAGAAACGGCTCAAAAGACTCTTAACGTTGTGGTGGTGAGTTTAGCCCAAGCAAGCCCCACACACATTTTCTTAAAGGTGGGGTAGGCAGTTTCAGAGAGGCTAGCAATGGCAAGCTAACGTCAAAAAATAAGACCCCGTCCTCCTGTCAAAACCATCTTCAAAGCTATGCATCAGCAAAAGTGCATCAAGGCATAAAAATCCATAGTTTGACATATAAGTAGAACATCGTATCATTGCATTTAAACTGAACATTTTATGGTCCTAAGCCCTTATGTGTGTTTACATTTAAAGCCATCGCTGTATCTTTCCTCTTTATAACAAGTTTCACCTCAACTCTACATTATTTCCTGCAGATAAGATCAAATTTAGTGTCAGCAGGGCTGTTATGTACGATTATATCTGAAGCAGCCGAACACACAGAAGATTGAATCTCTTCTTCACATCCGCAGCGATGAAAGCGCTCGCTGGGAGAGACTGTAACTGTTTCTCATTAGAGCGCAGAACTTCTGTGGCACTGTCGAGGAAAGTTTACGCAACTGCAAAGCCACACGAGAGTCCTTAGGGCCGGTCCACATCCACACTGCAATAAAAGGTAATTAAAAACTGTCTTAGAAGAGTTCGGTCAGTAGATCAATTACACAGAAGAACTCGAGAAAAACCTTCTTGTTGTTTCTCGGGGATGGAATGAAATTGGTTTTGCCAATTTGTTTGAAATCGTGATGTGCGGTTATTAAATTTCACAGCTTTTCTGAAGTTTACACAAGGCTGTATTTGTGTGCCATTCAATATGTATGTCAGTATGAAATGCAATATTAAAGGAGGAATGTAGAATAATTTGATTTATCTTTTAGGAATTACAGTAAGATTCATATCAGAAAGCAGCTCGTTGATTGGACAGGAGGGGATAAATAAATTGTGACATCATTTGTTAAGGGAAAGATCCAGATAAGATATTCAATACAGCTCAATATATATGTGATAGACAATTGATGCACTAGTTCATGCAATAACGTTAATATAATGTTGCATATTCGCTAGGTGGTGTCTAAAATGCTTAATTTAAGTGCCTGTTAGATCCTTTGGAAAAGTATCTCTACAGCTTTCCCAGAATTTACCAGGTATGTCCCTGTTTTCCAATCTGACATGTTTGTTTAAGTATGTTTAAGTTTAACATGCAAGTTACATTGAAAATGTTAACATGATGTTTGTCTACTCAGAGTTGACAGGGGATGATGAAAAACACATAGCAGACGTCCCACTGCGATGTTTATATCCTGCGTGTGACCAGTGAGTTGTTCACGGCCGGTGGGTTGTCCCAGGGTCTGAGGGAACCAGAACTCCCTCATAAATGTGAAGTCTTGTTAAAAGACCCTCGTTATGCAGAAGCTTCTGAAAACATCTCCTGGTCCTGAAGGATGTGGTGAGATGATCAAACTAGTGGTTTTCCATTGTAACCTTTTTCCTGTTGCCAGTAACCAAACCCACTGGCTTTGAGGAAAACACAGCTTGTATCATCATAAGGGTGCTGAGAAAACGTTTAGAGAATGTTAGCAACTAAAAGCAGAAACAGTCATAACATTTACAATGATGTCACAGTAAATGCAAACATAGCTTGCAATGTTTTGTAGATTCAGGAAAAGACGTTTGTGGGTTTTAAGTTATAAATTAGGGTGCGCAACATCACCGGCTGGTTTAATTAAACACACCATTAAGTTTCCCGTAGGCTGATGACTTTTGGGTGTTTATATTTTCTTAACTTATTTATTTTCTCTGGAGGAGTCGCAGCAGGACAGCTTCACTCAGAGCCGCGACGCTTCGACAAATTTTACGAGAGAACGGAAAAAGCCAAAAGTGTTGAAAATGGAACATTTTCGAAAGCCCTTTAAACAGGCTTGAACAAAAACTGTTTTGTCAGAACGCGGCAGCAGGTCGGACGCAGACGCTCAGGAAAACTGGACAAATATCAACAGAGGCACTGAGGGAGAGATTTGTGTACCTAACTTCTGGTGAAGTGTGTTCTCTGTTTGTGAAAAACAGCAAGAGATTATTGCATTTTTCCACTTACCTCATCTTCAACTGGTTTAGTGCAACTGTTTGTTTGAAGTTGTTGTTTCACATCACAGACACAAACGCTTTAAGAACGTTTGTGTCACGTTTATAAATCGCCTACAATTTCCATGCTATAAACAATGTTATTAATCACCTCAGTTCTCTCAATGTTGTCTTTGTTTTGGTAACATAAAAACCAAACAGTGCCAGTTTATGATATTTGGGTCGTGCTGTCATGTTTTAAAGCCCTTCTTATGTATTTTATATGCATTTTTATTGCATTTTAAAGAATGTTTTACATACAATGAGACAGGACAAATCTTTACATCAGTTTTAAATAGTCAGAAATGTTTTGTGTTACAGGAGAAAGTCATACATGTTTTGGAAACGGGTGAGTTGATGATGACAGATTTCTTGGTTTTGGGGTGTTTAATTCCTTTAAGGGCGCTGTCTGTTCACCTGACTTGCATTCTTAATAGCGCTCCTTTCCAGTCTGCACACCGAGTGTCATTTCCCAACTAACAACTTCAAACTGCAGGACTGCAGTGTTTACTGCTATGGTAAGTGATAAGTGAACACAGGCCTACAGGACGTGGGAATAGCGCTGCAGTGAAGAGCTGAACTAGTTACATACAATTTACATAATTACATTTGATGTGCAACATTTGTAAGTGTTCACTTGAGACGAGGAGGCAGATGGTCCGAGGAAAAGTCTCTGTTTTACCCTCTCAGCAATCTGACACCGAGGCTTTTGATTCTGAGGGGACGTGTGTAATGAAGAATTAATTGAGCTCAAATTTACTTCAAGAGCATTTAAACCAATCAGCTTCACAGGGGTTTAACGCTACACCCACTTTGAATCTGAAGAAGGTGACAATATTACTCTCCTAACAACAGGGTGTCTGCAATGAATATTAAGTGTCTTTAACTGTAGAACTATGTAACATGAAGTCAGTTTATCCTTGCTGTGAGAGGCCTGATGCGTGAGCTCTCGCGAGGGGCGTATCTCGCAGCGTGCAGTTTTCATGAAGCTTGCTGAGGGTGAATTATCTTAGCTTTCCTGTGACTGTGACAGACTTGTTTATTATCAGTATAGATGTTTAGTTTATTGTATATTTTACTGTTTTGTTAATATTTATAATTATAATAGCTTTTATCTAACAGTGCATTCATTCCCTGGGATTTGAACCTATGACCTTTGTGTTGCTAGCACCGTTTGCTATCAGTTGAGATAAGTGAACACTTTATTATTGATGTCAAATCTCTGTATGTCTGCAAAGCATTTGTCTTTATATTTATTTAAAATCCTGCTTTTTGTCTATTTTCCCATATAGCATTTCAAGCACACAGCAGTTCTGTCCAGTGACTGCCCAGCTAACAACTTTTCTCTGTAAGAACGTTTCCCTGATGTTTCCATTAAGTAACAAAAACATTCAAATGCTTGTTTGAATATTCTAGGAACGTTTGTTTATAATAATGTCATTCAGACTTTTTTAAATTCTGAAATATTTTTAAAACGTTTCACTAATAACATTAGAATAACATTTTTAATGTAGATGATATAAAACATTCTGCTAACATTACTGCAAAACCTTTTAGAGAATGATAGCTATGTTTTAAGAACGTTTTGTGTTAGCTGGCTGGAAACACAAAAGCCTCTTACCTGTGACTGGGGGCGGAAATTAAAATGTCCAGTTTGAGTATTTATAGCTACACGAATAACTTAAGTACTATATTTTGACCCAGAATTCAACCACACGAACAGTTCTTCTATTTCTAATGATACCTTACTGATGACATTTACATAATAATTATCTTCTGCCACCCAGCAAATTGTGCTTTTTTAATTACACTTTATTTTTTATGGACGATTGGCAACAGTGATAAAAATATGAACAATTTGTTAAAATTAGAGACCTCGCCGGCTGTAGATATAGAGACACCGATGTTCAGCTACCAGCCTGTTTATTTTTGCTGACATGTTATTTGTGACATCATGGAGGAAGATGACAGTTTTACAGTTCGAGGGTTACTGCAGGTTAACTGACAGGGTTTAGTCATGTTATTAACCGGCATAAAGAAGTAAAAGGATGTTTTGTTGACAGCGTCTCTGAGCCAATAAGTTCATGGACTTCTAGGTTCATCATAGACTAAGCAGGTTACGTCCTCAGGGTCATTTTATATACTATATATATATATGTGTGTGTGTGTGTATAGTTCAAGGTACATATATACATGCATACTTTATACATGCATATATTTTATTGTATAGTATATATTTATATAGTTCATGTACAGAATATGTATTATATTTATATATGTATAAAGTATGTGTGTGTAGTTTTTCTCATTGTCATTAACAACAACACTATTTGTGTAATATAATAATAATATCACGTGTCCGCAGTGATTGTTGTGCTTCTGTGAGGCTTGCATCACACCTCATACAAAAACAACAGAGGCCCCCTGCGAATCTGTGCTTTGAACCCTGACCAGAGAGGAAAAACAGTTTCCATTCAAGTTTACTTGTTGACCACACTGTGGGCAAAATGACCCTGAGGACAGAACGCTTGTGGCCCCTTGAACTCCGGGTGTGTTGCTTTTCTGAGGTAAACAAGCTGAGAAAAGAATGGCAGGGAGTTTTTGTATCCGTCCCAGGAGAGATTTCTTGTAGCCTGCAGTTAGCTGTGGGGAAACCTGTAGCCTCTGTCCTTGTTGTGTGTTGTGGTGCAAATTTATATTTATAAACACTGTAGTTTATAAACGTCACAGTTCCATACAGCAACACTTCAAAGTGACTGTCCTGCTCTATAAAACAAAGAAAACTGTGACTTGCATGCTATATATGTCTTCTGAAGCAATGTGTGAAGACCAGGAACCCCGTGAGGTCTGACCAGGGGTCTCTAGAACCCCCCCACATGCCTCATGCCCCCTGGATGGAGGTATCGCACCAGGCGGTCACTATGAAACACTGCTGTGTGAACAAAAGCTGCTTGATGATTTCTTCAAAAAGGTTCACTGCACAAAAAAAGCATTATTTTTATTTCTGCATTTTTTTGTTTACTGATGCTGTGTGTTTAAGCTCATGTGCCACATTTTACACGGTAAAAGATAGGAAATTTAGCAAGGGACTAGCCAAACGCTAATTTCAGCAGACGTACACCCAGCTAACAATTTTAGGTTGTAGAAACATTTCAGGTAACATAAAGGTTTAAAAAAATCTGTTTTTTAGATGTTGGATCTATCATTATTGCTTGGTTATAAGTATTCAGACATTTTTTAAATGTTTTCTAACACCTTTAGGGGAGTGTTTTGAATATGACATATAACATTAAGTTCTACTAACATCACTGCATGAATGTTTTTGCTAACTTTGAGAGAACATTCAAAAAATTTTCCCTCTTAGCTGGGCAGTATCAGCGTTTGGCTAGTGACACCGTCACAGTACAGGAACCACTGACTCAAGTCTTTGGTTCTGAACACAACTTCTGGCAAACCATAAGAAACCAAGCAGGTTTTCAGCCGGTGGACATCAAGTGATCTGAGACCCATCTGATCCACCGTCTAAAAATACACACCGTGACTTCATGATGCGGTAAGTGGAAAACAACTACAACATGTAGTGTGTAACTGTTGCCAATAATCCTGAGCAACAGGGCTGAGAATTACAAAACTGTAGCTGTTGGTATTTTCTGTAAACGTCTCAATTATTCTTTAGCCGCATTTGAACTCAATCCTTCGGTGTATTCACCTGTTTATACCGACCTGTTGTATAACTTCTGTTATTGTGTCAATTTTTTCCCTGCATGAGCCTTAGTCACACCCTGGAAAAACTGGTTCAAAGTCTGTCTCCTTTCCCAAACCTTTAAGTTAGATGGTTAAATGTTAAACCAAGACTGAATGAAGCTAGTCTTTTGTGCTCATTTTTGTGTGAATGTTTTATCACATTGAAATGCATGTTATGCAGCACGTCTTTGTTTTAAAAAATCTTGTTAACATCATTTAATGCACAATGAACTAACTTACTGTTTATTGTCGTGCATTCATGTTAACATCAACAAACACTGGTAAATGCCGTAAAAATGTTTCTCACTGTTGCTTTAAACATGTTAAAGAATGATGCATTATTGTAAAGTATAATAATTGTAATATTTATACTAATTATGATTCTAAAATAGATCTGCATGCATTGCATTGCATTGCAGTCAATGCAACAACGCCTGGTTCCTCAGTCACAACTTTTAAACGTTTCAATCCCTCTCCAGTGTCATTCCCAGGTATTACTCAGCGCTGGACAAAAGTTAAGTTCCTCCTGCGATGATGTAGCTGCGGTTCCATTGACGACAACAGGAACTAGAACTGCCTCCGTCTGCAGCTCCTCCAATCCCAGCGTGCGATGCAGACGAGCCTTCAGTCGCCTTCAGCGCATCCATATAACTCACGGACCGTAACGCTACAGCACGATCTGCCGTGAGAGTCGTGCTGTCTCAAGGGCAAATTTATCCACGAATGAGAGATTCTCCAGAAACGGGAAACGGGTCGTGGAAGAGATTTAAGGATCAAGGATTAATACGAGTGAATTGAGGAGGTGGGTTGAAACGCTTTTAATGCTTTGAGAACTATTGCGTGGGACAGCAGAAGTTAAAGTTTTAAAACATGCACGAGTTTTCAAGCCTCGAGTTATTTTTAAACGTGCAAAAGCAACTTTATAATGTTAATAATGCGCTTTATGCAAATCTGATGTTGTGGTGAAAACTTTCAGTGTCCGTGTTTTACTCGCCGCCCAAGTTGTTTAAGTTCATCGCAATGATAAAGTAACAAAAAGAGCAACGATGTTTATTTTTGTGCAGTTTTATTAAGTTGTTTTCTAAATTTGGAAACTGCTTATTTAATTGTATTGCTTAAAACTATTGATTCTATTTGTTATAAAGTTATAAAGTGATTCCTAAGTAATAAAAGGAAGCTGTAAAGTTATATTTCAAAGTTTTCCGAAGTTTCCAGTAGGACACATGTTGGTGTTGACACTGCGGGCAGGGTTACTGTCGGTCAGCGGGCGGCAGACAGGGGGCGCTAGAATCACCTCTGCGGCCAAAGACCATAAAACATCAACATTTACATTAATGATTAATAAACTTATTAACCCGTCTGATGACACACAATAAACTCACACATCTAGTGTGTGTGTGTGTGTGTGTGTGTGTGTGTGTGTGTGTGTGTGTGTGTGTGTGTGTGTCATATTATGTATTTTTTTAAGTTTTACAGTCATAGTCACTTAATTCACTTTTATCTTTTTTGTTGGAGTCATTATTCTGTGCTGTATGTTATTTTATTACAGGAGCCAAAGAATGTTGTAATAAAACAAACAGCTTCGCTCTTGAAGTTAGTTTGCCATTAAATTTCATCACAATTAACAGTCATTTATTAAATTCTTACATACAGATGACATTACAGTTGATTTTTTATATCTTTAGTAACAATTATAACTTGCAAAAAAAATGATAAATCACTGTAATTGTTCATAGTTTATTGATTCACACATGAAAGTCATTTTATGAGTGTCTTTGGCCGCAGTTTTGGTTTCCAATCACCATATGTTTCCAATTACTCGCTGTATTTCAAGACTTGTTTGTGTTCACAATGCTATCTTGTCTAAATGTGGTTAGCTTTTAGCAACATGCTCACATCCTTAATGCACTTTTGACGTACAGCCATTACAGTAAATTGTTCCCAGGGTCTCGGTGTTTGTTGGTAGCTGCTGCTTAGCCGCTTTCTAAAGTGTTTGTATTTAGCACCAAACTCTTGAGAAGCGAAAGAAAGCCAAAATGTTGAAACATGACTGTAGTTAGCATCACTGTATTTTGACGTTTAGCATTGGTTGCTAATTCCAGTTTGTTTTCTTTATTTTAAAGGCACAAAGAGACCGGAAGCATTTGAACTTCGGACAGGCAGTAGCCAGGAATGGTGGATCACCTGCTACTTGATGAAGAGACTTTCTTTTCCTACTCTTTGCTGCCAACCCAGAACCCATCGGATATGGTGACGGACGAGGGCGTGTACCACATGTTCCCCTCTCCGTTCTCGGAGGACAACCTGAGTGACACGTCTAGCCCACGTTCCTGCTCCAGCCCTGAGTCTCAGGTTCTCAGCTCCAGCTGTGGAAGCAGCTCAAGTGGAGAAAGTCAAGATGGCCTTCTGGACTTCCTCCACTCTCAGTCTTCTTTAAGCCAAAACTCCTCAACTATGATGTCACCCGTGGTGCCACCTGTTCTTCCCATGGGCCTGTCCTGGGAGTCGCGACGGGACCGTGCCACCAAAGAGGAGTGCCTTGAGTTTCCTGTTTTTCCTGGAGATCTGGAGGACCATGCGGGGCTGCTGTTTCAGCCCACCCTGGAGGAGATCGAGGAGTTCTTGGAGGAAAATATGGAAGTGGTGGCATTAAAGGAGGAAGCTGGGGAGGGTCTGGTGAGCAGTGCAAACATCCAAGGAGCTTCACCAGAACCTTGGGCTCAAAGCTTAGACCAAACAGTTCCTGTCTCAAGTGACATAATCACGGCCAACCAAGAGCAGTCCACAGTAGGAACCTCCACAAATACTCAAAGTGCGCTGAAGAAGGAGGACTCATCTGAAAAGGTTGTGGTGATGGAAAGTCCAGGCATGCCTGTGATCCTACAGCTCCAACCCATTCAGGTTAAGCAGGAACTTAGCCCTAAAACAGCCTCTTCAACACCACAACCTGCCTCAGACATCAAAATAACCCAGCTCCTTGTCAACATCCAGGGCCAGACCTTTGCCCTGGTGCCTCAGATGATCCCACAAGCAAGCCTTAATAGCTCTTCATCAAAATTTGTTCGCATCGCCCCGGTTCCCATCGCTGCCAAGCCCATGGGCTTTGGGGAAAATGGAATGGGAGATGGCCAAGGCACTGGGCTTGTCGTTGGTGGTCACAAATTCCAGAAAAGCTCAGTAGCGGATCTCATTAAAATGCACAAGTGCAGCTTCCCAGGATGTGCCAAGATGTACACCAAGAGCAGTCACCTGAAAGCCCACCTGAGGAGACACACGGGCGAGAAACCGTTCGCCTGCACATGGCCCGGCTGTGGCTGGAGGTGAGTGTTGAGGCACAATGTATAATCAAATCCACACAGATTCTGCATGTGCAAACATCCAAACACTATTTCTAGCTTCTTACAAGTTTTCTACCCCACCTTTCACAGGAATGTATCTCAGATTGTTGTAACACATTTTACCATGTTCAAATCTGTTTAGAAGAACATATTTTGCTCAGAAAATCAGAGTCCAAAATATAAAAATCTGCAGATTCTGAGAGGGCTTGTTTATACCTAAAACATTTTTGGACAGGCAGGCAAAATATCACCCAAATCTTACAAAAGTAGTAGTGATTTTAAGTTAGTGATCTTTCTTTGCCACTGAAGCACAGAAGATAAGATGTCAAGGACTCTGTTTGTGTATGAAGAGCTTTCACTTCAATATGTTGTAAAAATCTCTTTATCATCCATGAATGAACTTCAAACAAGGGGGAGGGGCAAATATTAATATATGCCTGTTACTCATAATTCTAGCTCTTGAGATATTTGAATGGATATGTATTAAAAAGTAGTTTGTAAGCCCCAAGAAGGTACTGTGTAAATATACTTTGTATAGAGCTGTACGTTTCATTCACATTTTGATGCCTGTTATCTGCTATTCAGAGATTAGATAAGGTCTTTGAAGAGACAGACTTTGGCCTGTTCACCGCTTTATTTGTTTACTGTTTGTCTCTCCGTCCAGGGTCTGAATACAGTGTAAAGTGCAGCAGATTATGTCGTGAGGTTGGGATTTAAAAGACAGATAAACTTTGCATTGACTGCCTTCTAGTCAGATAGTTGTCATTCATTACAAGCGATTGTTGGAGATTAGAATAAGGTTGACTGTTGCAGTTAAAGGCGTTGGTACTTTACATAGTAAAAAAACAAAAGGAACAGGATTTAGGTGTGTTTGATATCATGGATCTTGTATTTGGATTGCAAACATTATTATCTTATGATCTTTGAGTAGCTACAGTCTTCAGTCATCTTGGTTACGTAAGATATTGTCATAGATTCTGAATCCCAAGTGTGTGTCTCTGAGTGTCATTCATCTACCGGTTTGTCTAGTTTCATGTTGGACCCTCCAAGACGATCAAACTATTGTTGAAAACAAACCAGCCATCAGCGCCGTTGGGAACCAGGCCTCCAGTCGGCCGTGATAAGACACGAGTGGTTGAGAGGTCTGTGTTATCAGTGACCTTGGTTAGCCCTGCCAGCTAACAGGGAACATTCTCAGAACGTTGCTTTTAAAGAACGTTCTCTAACAATTCTCTCACAGTTATCAAAACCAGTTTTTGCAGTAATGTTAGAAGAATGTTTTTGTTCTATATCATATATCAGAAACGTTATTCTTAAGTTGTTAGTTGAACATTATCAAACGTTACAGATTTAAATGTGTGAGTAACGGTCCAAGTAACATTGACATTGACATTATGTGAAATGTTCTAACAAGCTAGAATTGTTAGCCGGGCTGTTTCTGTGTAGCAGTTGTGTTGTAGCTGTGGCTGGTCTACAGCTGCCTGCAGGTCTTATTCTGGTCTGCAGGACACCATCAAGAAGTGGATGTAGGAAAGACAGAAAAAGAAGATTGTTGGTTTTCCTCAAATCTGGCTGGGCGATGCTTGGCTTGCATTTTTAACATTCCTCTGGTACGCCGCAAATAAAATTGTCCAAGTGACACAAACACACACAAACCCATTCTTGCACTTAAACTGGATAAAAAAAACTTACACTTACACTTGAATGAAAAAACACATTGCAGGCTCAGAGCCAAGATTCCTGGTAAACCTTGAAACATTTTGCACTTATATTTTTTCTTCTCACACACGCAGACGTTCAGGAGGTGCAAACACCTGGAAACACACCAGGAGGGTTTAGCAGCTGCCCGGCTAGGAGGGAATGTTCTGTAAACGTTCTGTAATAGTTCTTGAAGTTATCAAAAACGTTTTCAGGTAACATTAGTGGAACAGTTTTTCTGCGCTAAACACATATATCAAAAATGTTATTTTTAAATTGTTAGTGGGACGTTTTAAAAAATGACAGAATTAAACAACGTTTGAATGAATAACAAAGCAGTAATGTTAATGGAACATTGAAAACAAGGTTGTTTTGAATGGTATTGGTTTAACTGTTTAAATGTTAGGAAAATGTTCTTTCAACCAAAAATTGTAGCTGGAAATTTGCTAACTTGAGATCAGAAGTTAAATAGAGGATAATACCTGCAGGAAAAACATCTTCCTGTATATGAACTGATACAGTTTACAGTATCAACATGTGTGTTTTTCATTTTCCATTGTGTTTGAAACTGAAAAAACTCATTTGCAGAGTGTAAAGAATTTTAGACCATACAGTGGTACTGGTCTGGGATCGAACCCACAACCTTTGCGGTGTTAACGCAATGCTCTACCAGTTGAGCTAACAGGAAGACTGTATTTGAGTGTAGTTGAACTGCAGATGACAGCAATGCAAGTAATTATTTGCTTGTGATACAAAACCATGTTGTGTTTGCATGCATGTTCTGTATGTGTGAAGGTTTAGCGTGCCGTATGGAACATGCTGGGGCAGACCATTTTTGCTGGCTCTGACGTCCAACTAGGACGGGCGCCACGTCCCACCCTACCCCACAGGCAACAATTACCCCACCACCATCCCATCCCAACAAACTTCAAAGCCAGTTTCTCTCACATACCCTCACATACCCAAAATGTAAAATTCTTTGTCAGTCAAAAAGACTAGAAAGAGTTTAACGCATCAAACATGGATTTACTCCCCATTAGCAGCTAAACTTACTGTAAGGGCTCTAGTGGCGCTGAAGTTAGTCAGGCAAGTTCTTGTGGTTTATTTTTGGATTCAACCTGAAGCTTACAGCATTACGATTTGCATAGCAGCGATGGTACGTTTCCTGTCTTAGCATGTTGCAACGCTGGTTAAAAGGCCAAGCAGAGGAGAAACTGGTTTTTACGGTCTTGCAAACCCTCTACACGTGTTTCTGGTACATCAGAAACAGATTCTCTAGCTTTATATGATTCTGTGACATAAAGTTGTGTCAGCGATTGATCTTTTTTCTCAGTTCAGACAGAACTGCACACAGCCCTGAGACATTTGTTCTTTTAACGTGTGTAGCTGTTGTATAAAGGTAGTGAAATGTTGACAGTCATTTTTATACCAGAGATGTAATATCACTAATTTCCCAGCAGTCTTCGTTACTTCGGTCCGTATGGGGCAAACCTTCTCTGAGTCTGAGGGAACTGTCAAATGCATTAAGAAAAATGCTTCCATATTTTTCTAGAAAAAAACAGCTACCCAGCTAACAGGGAACGTTCTCTGAACGTTGGCTAATGTTTAATGTTATCAAAAACTGTTTTTGCAGTTGCATTAATAGACGTTTTTGTTTACGTTTTTTTATCATAGATTTCAAAAAACGTTTTTTGTTGTTGGTGGAATGTTTTAAAAATATTATCATAATAATGTTTAAATAATGTTCTTATAATCAAGCAATATCGTTAGTTCAATGTTTTTTAAAAATTACTTTTTAAACTTTTTTGGTACTAATGGAAACATTAGGGAAACGTTCATACAATGTAAAACTGTTGTGCATTTTCCCTCTCTGTGTTTTTTTCTTTAACTTCACAGGCAAGATAATTGCTGTCAGGAAACATTAGCAAATCTCAATATGGTGTAAATCTACACGTGGAACTTGAGCGCTGGGTTAAGCCGCGAGTTATAAATAGTTACTCATTAGATGGGCTCTAAACTCGGACCATCGGGGCACAGTAGTGAAGACACTGTCCGATTGTTTGACACATTTAATTGACATCGTCTGCTCTCTGTGTCAGTCTTTGCAACTCAAAGGCCGTGAAAGAGTCTTCAGTCTGTGACAGATTCAAGCTGTAATGCCTCTGATTTTGTTACTCGGTAACATCAGCACAATTTTCAACCTTTCATCCGATTACACAAATAGGATTTACGAGCTGTGATCACTGTTTCAAAATCACAAATGTACATGCAGAAGGTTTATAATTGTGAAAATCCAGTCTTGTCCTACCAGACCAATATATGACACATATTCAAGTATTAGACTGATGCAATCCAGTGAAATATTTAATGTTTTAACTTAACGTGACTGTAGGTTAATTTAAGCTTTTGGCCACTATACCATATTTAATGATGACCATAAATCAAAATATCAGTTTTATTTGTTTTAATATGTTTTAATATCAATTTAACAAAAAATGTTGTTTCAGTAAAGAAAATAGTTTGCTAATGGCCCCATATTCAGTTGAATACGCATGTAACCATAATTTTGTCTTTATCTGTGAATTTTGTTGCAGATTCTCCCGGTCGGATGAGCTGTCGCGACATCGCCGCTCACACTCTGGAGTGAAGCCCTATCAGTGTCCCGTCTGTGAGAAGAAATTCGCTCGCAGCGATCACCTGTCCAAACACATCAAGGTCCATCGCTTTCCACGAAGCAACAGGACAACTCGAACCGCACACTGACCCCACACAACCCGCCACCACCGAGAGAGAGAGAGAGAGATACATTTGTGGTACTGTGATAATTTATTAATTGAGGTTCAGATACTGAAGAAGAGCTTTTTGTTTCTGAAAACTGTTACTTGACTTGTCGGCCTCACAGATGTTCTGAGTTTTGTAGATTGTATTTTTGTAGCGTTCGTGATTGTTTTCTATGTTCTGAGAACAAATGTTTCACAACATGTAACGTTTAAAGTGTTCGGTTCTTTGAATTGTTGATGTATTTGCTAGTCATCAACATTCCGTGTTCAGTGTCACCGTAAGGTCGCTTATTTTCGCCAACGTAAATCTTAAGTGTTTAGCTTCTCTAAACCAAAAACATCTCGGGTTCGTTTGAACTACTGATCATTGGTAGGATTGTGCCATTATAAGCTCTTGGCAAACATATAGAGGGTTTTAATGTTGACTTTCTGTTGTGTGCTAGCAAACTGTGAAAGCCTCTCGGTGAGACCATCGAACGAACCAACGAAAGTCAAAACACGCACATTTGTCATATGTGAACCGGGCTTTAGATCAGTATTGAATTTGTTTCTTTTCAAGCTCTTTTAAATGTTCTTTGTTATTAATGCAAAACCTTTTTGTCATTTTTTGTTTTATTGTGTTGGTTGCTTTATAATTGACTTGGTCTATGAACCAGATACCTTATGGGCCTTCATGTAATCTAAACATTTGCAGCTGGGGCCAAATAATTTGTGGTTAGAAGATATTTTTAACAGCAACGCAACATGTTTCGTAATTGATACCCAGCTAACAGGCAACGTTCTTAGAGCGCTCAGAACGTTCTCTAAACATTCACTCAATGTTATAAAATGGCAACAATAGTGGATTGTTTTGTAATGTTACATATTATGTAGCAAAAATCATTATTTTTATATAATCAGTGGAACGTTTTAGAAACGTTAGTAAATGAAAAATATAATTCTTGTAATGAAGCGATAGTGTTAAAACAAAGTCTAAAAACGATGTTTTAAATGTTCCCAGAACTTTCAAACTAACATTTTTAATGTTTTTGCTACTTGATGGAAACATTAGGAAAACGTTCTTACAACCTAAAATTGTTGGCTGGGTATCAAAGCTAGGGCTATACACGATGCTTTATCATTTTTGCAGAGCTCTGTTTGTCCTTCAGTTTGTTTTGTTTAACCAAACGCAGGAAGGAATAACTCTGAATTCTCACCTTCAATCATTTTTCTCCTGGACTGCTTTGTCATCTTCCAAATACACCAGTTTGAGTGACAGAAACTAAACTGGAATGGTACAATCCGGCCTCAACCATGAGCTTCCATAGGGGGGACGCAAGCAGGTCAAATCCCCACGCATGGGAAGTGTATTCTGGGATGCACCTGGAGTTCAAAGCGGACATTATTCATGGGAACTGTAGTCATGGACACAGCTTGAGTGCTGATAGCGCATGTTGACCATATGTTCACCACAGGAATGCGTGTAACAGCTAGTTGGGTGCTGATAACTAGCACTAATATTTAACAAAATGATATGTCTTCTCTGATTAGGTGTCGTGAAGGCAATTGAAGAACTTTGTAACAACCTTAAATATGCAATCTAAGCAGTCTGTTTTCCCAAACAATAGCCAAACCAGAAACAAAGTCTACAAAGTGCCTCAGAACATTCATTGACTCTCCACTTGCTCTTTTTCTTTAGCGTGCAGACAGTATATCCAGGCACAACTGGCACCTATAGATACATCCACCTATATAAACATACAGTATATACAGTAATATACATAGGAACTCTACTGTTACAGCTTGTGTGTTCCTGACAGCAGCTTTGACAAATGCTAAAAAATATTATGTATCGTTTTGCTGCTTAACCCAAAATATTGGTCTAGAATCTGATTCAGGATCAGATGTTGAAGGATATTTTCCCACAGATTTGTCTGCATATGTGCCGCAACGATGGATGCTTTGCTGCTGTTTGTTTCTGTTTAACTGAAGCTTGTTTTTATAGGCAGGGTAAGCGTTTTTTTTCCAGAAACATCTTTAGTTGTGCTGGTTGGAGGTCTCATCCAAACAGTAAGGATATATTTATAAGTTCTTTAAAAGGTGCAGGAACAAAAATGTTCATCCAATTGTTGCGTTCAGTCTGAATGCAGTGGTAGGATGTCGTATGTGCCTGTATGCATTCAAAGCTAGCTTGCTATTGCTAGCGTGTGAATTGCCCACCCTGTCTTTAAGGATTATAAACACACAATGTCCCATGTTGTTCCCCCCGAATGTGTTTTTGTTCAACTCATTTCCCTCTCGCACAAGAGCCATGCAAACATCAAAAATGATTGGTTCCATTGTTCATAGCTCCGCCCAACCAAAATACAGTCAGAATACACTCAACCAAGCGTATTATGCTAATTGCTTAGCATCCCATTAACAGGCTAACACACCAACAGGAAGACAGAAACTGCGTAACATTGCATTCCGTACATAAACCATCTATATGAACTTTTGTGAAACAGGTGCTTATGGCCACCATTGAATGTATGTATACTGTATGTACAAATACAACGTATGGACTTTGTACAAATTGTAGTTGGATCAGAGAGTCCTTGATATTCTTTTACTGACGTTTCTTGCGTCTTTGATTGTATAAATGCCCCCTGTAAAATGTAAACCAATGTACATAATAACAATTCAGTATATATATATATAAATATTATATATTTTTCTTGATATACATGAGATGCATTTACAAATAAAGTGAAAATATGAACTTAGAATGATTGAGAGTTTTGTCTTCTGTTTTCTTTTATATTGTTTAAAACATTCTGGTAATGTTATCATATAGCTGTGACTGGAAATGTATGCTACGTAAATACTTCACCATAAATGTAAGCTTGAGTTAATGCGTTCCAAAACGTGTCAACAACTGTCATGGTGGTTTTCAAACGGATCAAAGTCAGCCATCTTGAAAAACATCTCAGTGGTCCTTGAGGGTTCGAGGAACGAGGAGTGAGGAAGCATCTACAAGTGTTTTTTGTTTCTTGCATCCTGAGGGGGTGGAGCCAAAACACGAGGAACGGAAATGAGGATGAACAACAAACGAGGCCTCCAACCTCGCTGAGAATGTTGATTTAACGGTTAGCATGTTTAGAACTAGCATCCTGGTTTTATGACACAGAGATTTTCTGCCACCACCACCACCACAGTTAAGCAAAAGCACATTAATTATGTACAACAGGGACTCGTGTCTGCAGGGCATTGAACACACACTCCTCTCTAGATTTGAGTTTGTGTGTTTGTGCTGAGTCACTCTGCGTAAGGAAATTTAAAGAATCCTTCTCATTAAAAACCTTCAATGCGATGTCCTTGTGTTTATGGCTGACAGCTCCGATTTATGTTGCTCCCTTCAAAAACCCCGGACCACATGTGGATCTCCCAAAAGCTGAGGGGGAGGGAGGAGCCGGGCGGAGAAGAATGTAGTGAAACGATCTTTTTATGACCATCTGCTGGACAGAATAACTGAGGCAAAGTCAATGTTCTGTCTAGCAGCTAAATTCACGTGGCTGATCTTGGACCAAAACAGCAGTTGGACTGGGACGGTTCTGCTTGTGGTTATTGAGAATTAAACATTTGTTTTCTAGCTGATGTTATAATACAACTCAGAGCACAGCAGGGCCCTACTGAGGTCACATGTTTAGTATGTGCCGCCATATTTAGACTCATAGTAAGAGACTAACTGTGACTGTTTTTGATTGATGTGTCAGGTTTTCGTTCATATATGAATTTAATTTTCTATCTGTTTTCACTGTCAGCAGTTGCTCAAGCGGTCTGATTTATCATTTTATCCTGGAAAGCAGTCTGTAATGAATTTGGTTTTAGTTGGAAGTTGTTAATCAGTCGCCTGTGATGGTTGCAACACTCGGCTGTTTGGAGAGCCAGACTCCCCTCAGATGTTCCTCCTGGTCCCGCAGCATTTGTGGAAATGCGACGGTCCATCAGCAATTTGACAGATTTATTTTTGGACCGCTGACGATTGTTGGGAAGAGTAGATCCGTCCGCCATAACGCTGGGGTAACGTTAGTTCAAACAGATGACAGGTCACAGGAAACTTATTCATTTAATGATTACATGAGACCGTTTTTAAAATACTATTTTTGCAAAACCTTTAGAAAAAACACTTAGGAGACGTTTTCAAATGTTGGCTAACGTTCTTTCCAAGTTATCAAAAATATTCTTGCAGTAATGTTGGTAAAATGCTTTTTTGATGTTACATATCATAATCCTCATCATATCACATTCACATTCTCTTATCATATATTACCCTGTAAAACATTACAGAATTTACAAAATGTTAGAATGATGTTCTTTTAACTAATAAACACCATTAATACACCATCTAAAAACAAACAGTTTTGTTCAATGTTGCGTTACTGAGACAAACAATCCAGTGCATGTTTACTTCAAAAAGCAGATGTTTTGACAAACAGCGTGTAAGATGATTTATGAATATTTGCTCAGATATCGTCTTTCTTTCGTTCCAGTTGTACATGTTTTCATTACAGCTCACAGCTTTGCGGTAAACATTTGCAGGATTCTCATCGAACCGCAAGAATTACTGTCAAATTCATCTGAGGTAATAGAACACAGATTTAGAAGCTGTTGCTGTGGTCAGTTTTCATAAAGCTCTCGGTTATGCTACAGTTTTATGCTAAGTCATGTTTAAACTTCACACAGGAGGGGTCAGTGTGGCAGATTTAAAACACATGATTTTATGTGAGCATAGCTGATGTCTTCATCGGTATCTCAGTCTAGAAACATCTTGAATGGAGAGATGCTGGCAGATCTTATTGCCTCTGTTTCCAAGAGACGCATTCTTCTCTTCTGGAAATAAAACTGTCTACCCTTTAATTTACGGTTAGACGGAGAGATAATGGAGAGATAATGTGAACCTAAAATTTTGGTTTGATTTCTGGATTTGTGTTTCTGTATATAAAATATTGACTTTGCAGAATATTAAATGAATGTGTTACTTAAAATGTATTCATCGGATTATTCTTATAAAACAATGTGTGGTCTTGGTTTGGCCGTGAACAACCACCCAAAGCACAGCAGACAGGAAACGTTCTCAAAAGATTCTCTTAACGTTATCAAAAACTTCCTGCAGTAGCATTAGTAGAGCATTGTATATTAGAACATTACTCCTAAGTTGTTTTAAAATCTTTACTAAAGTAAAAAGGTTTCAATGTTAGGGAAACACCTAAACTTGTTAGCTGGGACACCCTTACAATCGCATAGCAACAATTATTGCATTACTGACATTATTGTATCTCTTAATGAAACAATTTAGCCTCCAGGAGTCTGTACATCTGACAGTATAGTGTCTGTGTTCCTTTAGCACAGGATAAAACAGACTGTGTGACCAACAAAAGCACTGGACTTCAAAATTGTAGTCAGGTTTAAACCTTGGCAACCAGCCCTGGCAAGTACAAGCGCAAGACAAAAGTGCGTTTGTTAGCAGTAACGCCTTTATTCCCTTGCGTTGCTGAAGAGACAGAAACACAATGTAAGATGTCAGCCAGCATGAGAAAACTGTGCCTTTTGTCCTCAACTGGTGCTTTACTGTATGTTTGTAAATGTATATTTAACAGTAATTTTTGGGTTCTGAAGACTAAAATATATTTACTGTACAGAATAAACATTGTCTGGGTGAATAACTAACTAACTCATAAACTCTATGTTCCACACTGGTTAGGAAATATGTTACCAGCTGACTGAGGTTGGCATGGGCAAAGGTTATCATTAGACAATATGGTGTCACAAGAGTGAAGGGGAGGGTGCAAACACACTGGCTTTACTCTGCTGAAGGTTATTGGCTTACAGCCGGTGAGTGTGTGTGTGACAGAAAAAGTTTGGGTAAGGTTGCCATGTATTGTACAAAATCCCCCATCATAAAATGACTTCAATACTTTTTAATATTGCTAGTGATTTTGTGCATTTGTGATTTATAATCTGAGTGTTCTGTATGTATGTCTACAGTATATGTCATTGTTGCTGGATCCACACCGAATGGGTCAATGTGTTATATATTGAGTTCTGTAACAGAGACAGTCACC